>JAQIWT010000007.1:0-85502 GCA_034696485.1 Isohypsibius dastychi | reverse complement strand
AAACTAGAACAAACATCAAAAACAATTTCACCACACGGTTTAACAATCTTCCAGGGTGAAATCTAATTACCCGGGTAAGAATTGTTTCTTCCCCTGAACCAAAAAAACTGCCGGGGAAACCAGGTAAAAGTTTAAGGGAGAGGCCGCTAACCGGGAGAAAACCCGGTTTCCCCGGTACTAAGAAAACATTGGTGAGCAGCATATTGCCTGCCGCGCCCTCGGATATTGAGCTTGAAGGAAGCGGACCGCTAATGTCCAGCCACCTCTGTGGAGAAACATCTGATTTGTTCAATTGTTTACCTGGTACAGAGAAGGGGGAAAGTGATGTAAGGTAAGAAAGAAAGATGTAAGAGGCTTTATTGTTTCTGACTGAGCTTACAAAAGAGCGGATGAAATTATTCTACCAAAGCCAATCAGAGATGTTAATCCATATCTCAGGTAAATTTTAAGATGTTTTTCACCGACCACCTGATCAGTTATAGACCCAGTAAAGCTCTTAGTTGGAATTAAATACATAAACACGGGTACCACACCATGAATAAAACGACGGTATATGATGTACAAGGTAAAATGTATAGATTGACAAAATAGATAAAGTTAGGGTTATAAAATATTTTGTTAGACGGGCTTATTTTCGATCACATTCCCATTAGTCGGCATGACTCCACAGCGCACTCCACCAGGAACCGACCAAGGGCATCCGGTGATACATCCGTACACATCCACCCGTATCGGCCAGCTCTTCCAGACACAGAAATAAAAAGAACGAGATAAAAACGAAGTAGTTATTAACACAGGTTAACGTAAAATAGGCCACACGAACAAGGAGTAGAATATTTGGGCAACACGACCATTTCCATTTCGGAAGGGATGAATACGCAAGAGTTCACCCAAAAGATAACTACCAAATAAAAAGAAATCTTCAAAATCGTTCGGCTTTTGGGGCCTCACGAAATCTTCCAATTCGCGGCTGAATTTCTGCATCTCTTCAGTGATCATCTGAAGATAAACATGGATACGATCTCCACCCCTAAGTTTTGCATCGAAAATCATATAATGTCCAAGACCATTGTCCAACCCACTCATAATCACCCGGTGAATATTTCGTATACCATCCTCAGTCATAATCGCTGTATCCACCAAATCTTCGGAGCTTTTAGGAAAAACGGCGCGTATGCAGCAGCAAAATTTTCTCGCTTCAATTTTGTACGGTCATCATTGTCGGTGACAGGAATTCCTTCCCGTTTTTAAATGCAGCTCCTCCAATGCACACCCAACCATATCCGATTCTTCATCAGATTGAGCAACTTTAAATACTTCACACAACATTTTGGAATCTTCCATAAGCTTAACCAATAGAACAGATGTTTTCTTGGATTCCGTGCTGCACCACTACATCAACTCCGGTAATGTTGTCTCCCAGAAATGTATTAAAAGTCATTTTCGGAAATAAATAAAATAAAGCTTATGTAACCCTCTTATTCATACGTTTTATTATACAGGGAGGACCGAAGCACTTCGGAATAATCCACCACAACAAACGTGCCAATGGCAACCTCCCGGACAAAGGGTATCCAGACACCTAAAGAGTTACACAACTTTCGGCAAAAGTAGCAAGCAACGAAAATTTCCATTACCCACCTGATTGGCGGACGAGTCAGCTTTCCAGCACATGCTTAATCGACTGGCTTCTGATGCGGTAAGATATCGAAATCAGTTGCCACATTTGTGAATACCAGCTCCCCCATTACCAATCCCTCAGCCTGGTTTCGATCTCCTGTTATCCGTAGATTTATTTTCCTAGTTTCAAATTCAACTCCACAGCCATGGCCCTGGACTTTCCAGTTAAAATTGGTTGAATATCTTGGATGACGATTGTATACAGGCTCAGTATACTTGCGAAGACGAACTGGATGCCTTTGATGTTTTTGGAAATATTGTTGTTGCTGCTTTTGTTACTTCTTATTCGAGAACACGATTGTATCAGGCCGTGGATATTGTTGGACCTGACCGACTCTTGTACCTTGATACGGACTGTGTCATTTCAATTGATCGCCCGAACTACCCGTCTCTCCCGGTTGGCGATTGTCTGGATGAATTTAAGGATGGGCTGCGTCGTGGGGAATATATCGTCGTTCGGGCTCCTGGTGGGCTTAAGACATAATGCTATGTAACGAATCAATCAGAAATGGTTCTCAAACATAAGGGTTAGTCTTCGTGTTAACGGGTTTAGAATTGTGTGAACAGTTTTGCATTTTGTGGGTATCAATATTACAATGTCAAACAAGGATATTTTTGTGATGGATACCTTGAGAAACATGGTCCATGACCATTTCTATATCGAAATTATTCACGATCCGAGAAGAATATTCAGTGTAAAAGCTGTGTAAAGCTGTGTATTCAGTGTATTGGCTGCTCTAAGGCCTCAACAAATAAAATTCGATACACTTTTGATAAGCGAACTGTTTAGGATACAATTGAAACACTACCATATGAATTCTGTGCACTGTGATACCAATCTAATCCATCCGTTCAGTTTTGTGTGCAGCGCTTTCAGTCAGGGCGGGAAAATTCATTGGGTTATAAAGCTTACTCTCGAACAGCGGATTGCACTCTTTTCAAAAGAAATTCACTGGATTTGCAGTTATGAGTCTGCAATGCGTGATGAGTTGCGTTAAAAAATTGAAGATGTCTAATTTGTTCAGAATCTCCCTGGGAATATTATAGATGAAAACTTAACCGACCCCGCGGAGCCTTCGTTGATTGTTCTCGAGGACCATATGCAAAATATGAATGACAATGTTGTGATTCTGTTTACGCGGGGAACTCATCATCTGGACCGGTCTGTCATCTTGACTGTGAAAAATGTCTATTTTGTGCCGCATTATATGCGAACAATTTCATCGTATACACATTTCTTGGTGATATGAAAGCAGCCTAGAAATATACGACAAAATTGAACTTTAGGGTCGCAAATGTTTACCCAGAATTCTCATCTCTTCCTGGAGGCCTATAAAACGGCCACATATGATACCTATGGGTATTCATTCCTGGATTTCAAACAAACAACAGAATGGAGACTGCGAGTGGAGGTTCAAAATAAGATATGTTTAGATGTGTTCTGGTTGAGTTCTAGTTGAAAATCTTACCGAGACTCCAAAGTCGCTGGTTGTCATGAACTTTTCAAGGACCGACTAGGAAATGTCCCTCTTTTCGATAAGGATGAGTTTTCAATTGGAGACCATTGCTTTTGGTCTGTCTTTGATCTGATATTTTCCAGTTTATAAAATCTTAGATTGGGTAGAGCGGAATATCCAACTGGGGCAAAATTAACATGGCAAAGGTTGGCCATTGATTGCGGAAAACCCTAGATATGTCATACATAAGGCCAATGCACGCGCCAGCCTTCTATTTTAACACAATGTCTGTTTCGCTGCCGTTTTCCGAAGCAGGTTTTGTTGAATTGCCACTTAAACCGAACAATACGGATGTAACGGTTCTCTACCGATCTGAACAGTCGTCGACGCGGGATTTGTCCACCTTTCTCCTGGAGCTTTGAGTTGTAGTTCTTGTGGATACAGGTAAAACAGCATAATCATCTGACTGTTTTAGGTAACAAGTGACCTTTACTCAAGCTGGCACATTCTGAAAGAGCTGACTAGAAAATCCTCAGCTGACGAAGATCGACGCCTATGTTGATTCGGTCCCGGCTTGCTCGTAGATACGTGGTGCCTCCGCCCTTAAGATACCTATCCTTACTCGATACCTGGCAGAACCTCATCATCCAGAATACTGCAGTGAATCTTCAAGAGCTCAGTCCTTTTCTTCCACCTCATTCAATCGAGTGCGTCCGTTGATGAAGGCAGGGCTTTTCTACACTGGTACGGCGGATCGTGTTGTTTGTTTCCTTTGTGGTGGGGTGATATCGATTACGCTTAGTGCAGAGGATCTCTTACAAGGGCATTTGCTTTATTCTTGTGATTGTGTTTTCGCCGACTTACATGCGCAGAATTCCAGTTTGACACGGATTGATGGCCCTCTCCGATCAAGATTCCCGTGGTGTTATGGTTGACTCGCGACTGAAGCAGAAAATGAAGAACGACCGACTACAGTCTTCACATCATCCGAAGCATTGGTTAGGACGGACTCGTTTGGAGGTTGAATCGAAGGTGAATGTGACTTAACCGTTTTTGGATTGTGTAACCCATGCTAATTCGATTGGTTTTTTGTAGATTTTTCTCATACTTATTACGGCGTGGAATTGGTTTCGACAACCGAGGGGATTTATTGTTGACGCCATGCTGTGGTCTGAATTTATGTCGAAAGTGTCGTCTTTGCATCGATTATAAAGATACCCATTGCCCATATTGCCGCCGGATCTCGGCTGTGTCTTTAGTGACTGACGCTCCGGATGGGTTTTCATTTTATAATCAGTTACAAAACGTATTGATTGAGTTTGCTGCCATAACCAAATAGCTGCAACAAAGCGCGGTTGTTTATGACCTGATGCCTCCTATTTTGCTTGATATGAAAGTATTACAGCGTGCAATCGTTTGCCGTTCTTCAATATGGGAGTAGAGGTTACCTCTTCACGGAATGAAATGGATTTTTCGGAGCTGTTGTTCGAATTGGGGCAGAATTCTGCTCTTAAATCGGGATAAGGTGTTCTACCGATTTTTAACTATCTTTCCGATAGGTTCAGGTTTTTAAGCTCTACAGCTCTGGATTATGAAATATTATCCCAGCACCGATTACATTTACTTAATTGGCCCCGAAGCGATATTATGATTTTGTGGCCTTCCTTTTGCGGCTTGGTGTTTTTCTCCCCTTCAATTTCGATTGTTTACGGAGGTTAAGTGCGGCAGCCAATGGCATCGCATATATGGTCCCGAATCAAGATCGTGCTCGCATAGTGGAAACATGAATTGAGCATCTCCAGCCAGGTTGGAGTCGCTGTCTATTGATGTGAGTAATTTTGCGGCTCTTTTATAATCAAAAAATGAAAATTGGTTATATTTATAGGATGGAGCTGCCGTGGTGGATATGTTGCGGTTCTCACATTTTGAAGGGAAACTGCGGGATTTATCTCCGGAGAATGGACAGTCTCCATCACAGCGATATAACACCTTTCCTACCATGCTGCGAGATGAATGCGCTTATCTACGACTACAAGTTGAAAAATGGGATGTTTTGCATCAGGATACATTTCGGTGAGCGCGTTTTGATGTACTGATTCAATAATTTGACAGTTAGAGTGTCGTTAATAATCTGTTTTACAGCGGGTTGTTGATCGGTGCACGAGTTGTTTGTCGAAATTTCCCGTGGGTGGTGATTCGGATCTAACTGTATCATCCGGTATGCCCCAGCATGTTCGCTCCATCTGATACATACAGGGCCGGACGAGAATTGTTTTGTTCCTTCTTTGAACGCTTTATATCCAAAAAAACATCAGTATCATTTTGGTAATATCCCACATGCAGAAGGGGACGGAGTATGGCTCGTCATCTCCTGTACATCAACCACTTCGATCTTTTTCTTATTACGATACTCTGCTGCATCTTGTTTTGCTTGATTGAAAAGCTCCTTATAATAATCCGGAAATTGTTTACCAGCATGAATTTCTGTTTCGGTATTTTCTCAAAGTTTGGTCTTCTGTTTTGCGGTGAGGGAAGACTGCTCTTTTTGCTCGAGTTCCGGTTCCCTCCTCATTCCGGCAATAACAGAGCCTCTCACTGGAACTGCTGCGCTGCTGGATGTTGCAGCTTGTGCGTCCAGGTACTGACGAGCTGCACTTTCTCAAACAAGGATGGTCTGCTTAATCGAACCGCGGTCAGCCGGACGTTAATTTACGGTTACTGGTTCCTCTTCATCCGACTCTCCTGACTCTGATTCTTTCACAATTTCTCCATCCCTCCCCAGTTCGTCATCCCAGTATGCATCCGGGAGTTTCTCATCTTGACGAACAAATTTCTCAAAGATTGTAGTTCCTCATACAGAATAGCCAGTTTCGTGTAAGAAAAAGAAGTTTTGATTCAAGCTTGGGGTAGAAAAGTTATGAACTCATGCTAAGTTCAGCTGCACGTTGCTTAACCTCAACCAAAAAGTCCGGAAGTTCCACGATCGATTCCAGTTTCTTGAATGCTTTTTTGCACCAGATGATGTATAGCATGAAATCTTTTCGAGATTTAAAATGGGCAAAAATGTTCCCTTCACTGCATTTCCATTTGAATATGCTGTCCTTCGGCTCGGCTTTGGGAGAATCTTATTTGACATTTTTGCAGATAAACTCCATCTTCTTTGTCTTCTCGATATTGACCTCGATCTTCTGTTTCTCGGCTGTTTTTCCGCTCAAGTCCGTCGTTTCTGTTTGTAGGTCTTTATTAAGGGGGGTTTGGCTGGAGCTGAAAGAGGAATTGAAGCTAGCTCCCGCTGTCGGGCGTGAAATTATGGTGCGTCAACGATTTCTGCTACAGTTTCGGTGGATTCGACCGGAAGTGCTTGTGACAGAGTCGATTTTTGTTGAAAAAAGTCTGCTTGCAATACAGTAGATCGAATATTTTCGTCCAGCATGGCCGAGGTGATTGGGTAATATCCATCGAGAAACCTACAAGATAATTGATTTGCATTTTGTGTTTCATGATTGATGTTGAATTATGATGGAAGTTATCAACTGACCAGATAACATCTGCTTGCTTGAGAAAAACCTGGTTTCACAATGGCGTTTCAGGACCCGTTTGACTTCGAAATCCTGTCAATGTTTCAAATAAAACAACATTGCCATCAAAGGTGAACAAAGGTTTAAAAAACAGTACACACACCAAATTTTGAATTTATCATTGTTTTCATAACAGCCGCAATTTCATTTCAATACACCATTTCATCCTTGTTATCCGAAATTCAACGTTTTCAAGATTCTCGTCACTTGCTGACCGACCACACAGAAACTTCCGTGCGACTCCTAAAATTGTCACTTCTGGAACTTTGGTGCGCCTGAGTTCGTCCATGGTGAGATCTTCGTTGACATATGATTCGACAAAATCAAAGAGGATCTCTTCCTCGTCGACCTTGATGAAGTTAAGAACCGATAGATATCCAAGTTCTTCTCCTCAGTTATCGGTTATCGTGCTCACGGCTGTGTGCTATAACACCGAAAACTTTGGTAAATTGCTGGAATTTTGTTGTTAATTTGTAAATGGCTCACCATTACGCGCTCTTGTTAGGGACCTTTTTTTTAACGTTGCCGCTCAATGTGAAGCCCGTTGATTGTACATTGACCGGAAGCGTTTTAGATTTTCCGAATTTTGAGCAAGTTCTTCATACTTGATAGGAGTTGGATATGGATGGCCGTTTTCGTCAATGACCGGAAGTCCATCACTACCTAATCCCAGTTTCGCATCATAAAACTCATTGATGACTCGGCAGAACAACTTCCGACTGTTGACCATTTTGTCACCAAAATAAAGGCATCGTGGTCCGGCTTCATGAGTGTGCTGCAACAATGAATGTTTGGTTAACAATTAACACCGTTCAACTGAAAATCTCAGCACACCTGGTTTGTTGTTGCGGCCAGGGCAAGAAGTGAAACCGGAGAGGGTGGCCCTCGATGGAAATCAACCGTGAGACGATAGTGTGTTGGACAATCTTGCCGCAGTGCGTGTGTTTCCATCAGCGCGTTAAATCATCACATTCTGATAGAAGTGTAGATATTGATGGTTTTGTAGAACTCTTACATCTTCACGTCAGTTCTGGGCTCGGCTCGGAAGTTTTTCCACCTCATTGCGTCTTCGGCGACAAATATTCCACAATTTTGAAGTTCACGACTTCCTCAATCATGAGGTTGAACTGCAAATCGGTCCTGATCCTGGAATTGCAAATGGGTTAATAAGATCACATTCGACAGGCTGAAGATCACACCATTTTTCAATCTCATCATCAGAAATCCCGCGCGGGGGAGAATTGCCCCGTCTGAACCTCAATCAGCCGATCCACGTCGTCGTCACCACATTCTGACTCATCATATCCCGGCTATTCTGTTTCCGATGGCACTTTTCTCTTCTCGATATAAAGCCCTTTCGCTTGAAAAACTTCAGCTCCTGCCTAACTGTTCACGCTCAAAGTCCTTCCACTGCAGCAGCTACTCTCGAGTTCCAAATTTCCGTATAAGAGGGGCCATCGAGATGAATATATTCGTCTTCCGGCATCGACAATACGGAACGGCCTTGCAAAACGAGATCCAATCGTCAAAAGCGATTTTTCTTGCTTCCGCATAGTTGTGTTTCGAATTCATTCCCTAGTGGAATGCTTCCTTGAAGATTATCATAATTTACCCTACATATTGAACCACTTTCAAATATAAAATTGTTTTAAACACTGCTGAATACTCAACAAGACCAGCGTACGCTGTCATATTTGTTTTTGTACGCGTCGAGCATGTCGGGAGTGATGTGAATTTTCTTGTGACGGAGGATTGCTCCATTCGGGCGTTTGCTTAACTTGTTCGGTGTCCTTCCTAAAAAGCATCTGGTTATAAGAACGTTGTGGTGTCTTATGAAATTTCAACTCACGTTTCAACATATCCTCGATCTTGTCGTACTCATGTGCTGAGGCTGCCAAGCAATACTTGGCATCTCTTTTCAGGACAATGTCAATCGAGTTTGTGTTAAAGGCTTCAGTATGTCGTCCAAAATGTGTGTCCGGTGTTCCAACATACGCATACTCCGACGTAATTCCGGGTCATTTTTCGTAATTCGGCAAGATTGATGGCAGTGTGCCTAATAACAATATTATTACTATACCTCTCGACATATCCCAGACAAAAACTGTCAAACTTATGATTTTTTGTGGTTGTCACATTTTTGACAGACTGATTGTCGGAAAAGACGGCACCAATGTGACTATCTAGTTCGAAGTAGAGTCCCCGCCAAAAGATACAATTGGTCATGAAAGACCATCCAAAGATTGTTTCAGAGTCCAAATCATATTACGTTTTTGGGATTCATCATCGATAGTGTCCTAAGGTAACAAGTAACTTGAGTTTGGGAACCGAATACGGAGTTTCAAGTTCAAACGCGAGTTTTACCTGTGTAGAAAATTATAGTCGCAAGTAATTCGCTCGAGTAGTGAGAAAACATTCCTATTTTTCCAGGACCTGCGAGACCTAGAAGGGGACAATCACGAAGAACAACGGAAGTAGTGATAACAATGTATGTACACGTGTCGAATATCAACGTGAAATGGTGAACTTCAGGTAGCGTTGCTCTGCAGGTCTGTCTTGTGTATGTTGATCCCACTCATAAATCCTGGAAATGAAAAAGTTTACGAACTCGAAGGTCCTGCTGGTATAAACCGAAATCCATTCGATGATTTGGAAGTCTTTTTCGTTGGGTATTGTTGGCCTCGAAATCAAATGAATCATTTCAGACTGAGGAATCGTTCAGCAGTTACCTGCGCCGAGTGCGGACAACCGAACCATATTGCGAGTCATTGTCAGCAAAAATTGCCGGCTGCACGTATGGCAGGCCGGTCATTCATGATGACGTCTGATCGGAAGCGCTTTGCACAGACTTTGCCGTTAGCGGGCCTAATGAAATCTTCTTGAATTTCCCCAACGAACAACACAGAAAATTCGAGGACATGTGCCAGATAGTGGCTTTTTTTGGTTCGACTGTGGTAATTCCCGTCGAGCATGAACCAAACACAATTTACATATTTGCTTCTTGTACTTGGCCTTAGTTTCGTCCAGTAGTTCGCGTGCTTGTTGCAGATCTAGAAATCAGAGAACTTTAGCTGAAGATATTACGCTACTGTATTTGAAACAGTCGCGTTTATAACGAAAACTGGCTAGTTTTGCAGAATTGCGTTCTAAAAAGTGAAAATTCGTGACTGTTAGACAAAAACTAGTAGACCACAAGTTTCGGATACATGCGCTTGAAGAAAAGTCGAGCTTTATCGTCAAGTGGCTAGCCTTACTTTGTTCATATCGAGGCCAATTGTCTCAGTCACCAAGATCTTTCATTCTTTCCACTTCTTCAGGACATTCGTAGCCGGAAGAAACGACGGTTTTCGCCGGACGAATTCAACTTTGTTATAGCTCTTGAAGCGTTTATCAGCTGACTGAACTTGAGTTGATGTAGTAAATTCGGTATCTGAAGGTTAAAGATCAGCTCTCTTGGGAGATGGAGGTTTGCACAATGAAGATGATTCAAACGGTGGTTTGGTTGTTTTAGATGCCGGGTTCGGCTGCCAGGCCTCTTTCGTCTGAGATGTAGCGGTCACCCTAGGGATGTTGGCATGCTCAACGGGGAAAGTTGCTTAAACGGGATCACGAGGAACGCCTGCTGCAGATGGTTCCTCAATTCCCGCTGATCGTGGGACTGCTGGCTCAAGGGCGACAGCACGAGGCGGTGGTCGTGGTGAGTTTGTTCTCATACCTCCAAGGATAGATCTGATCTTGCCATTCAGTGATTTCATGTTTGTCTATTAACACAACAAAGAATTGGTAAGAGTCGTCGTTATCGCCTGTTTTCGTTTTAATTAAACCCGATAATATGGCTCGTAAGAGCGGAAAGTTTATGCTATGATCAGTCACTTCTGCCAGCAATTTTCAGTGAAACGTGAAGGTCCACTAACGCGCCCTTGTCATCTACTCGTCTTCAAATGGAAATGACCTTGCTTTAAGATATCATTTTCGACAGAGCATGAAAAGATAATCTAGAACGGTAAAACACAAATTCATGCGCTGTGGTGTTTCATGATCTCGTCCCACTTTGGATGATATGATTTTTGGGCATCTCTTCGTCGTTTGAAATTCGGTCGAGAGAGATAAACTCTTGGTCGGAAAGAGTCAAATCATATGCTTCTTCTTCGTCTGTTCGTGATTCATCGACATCCTCGCACTTTAACAGGATTGCGTTTGCCCTTTTTCTCGATAACTCTTCGTCAAATCCGGATCGGAATATTCGAAATCCTCATCGCCAGCAACCTCGCTTTCTGACCCCAAATCGTCAGGAACATCTTCCGGTCTGGATCTAAGAGACATCCCACACCCTCCTATGCGCTTCTTTTGTTTCCGGCGATAAACATGATTGGTTCTTGAGGTTTTAGTTGTTTCCGGTGCAATTCGACGAAGGAGGCACTTTTTCGTATTTTCACGTCTGGAACGGAATGGCTTGGACTTGCACAGGTCGGCCTTTGGCTTTTCAAAATTGGACCGACGTTTATAATGTCTCTTTTCCGTTGGCGATGACGGTTCTGTGGAAGGTGACTCGTCGGATGATGATGACGTATCGCGTCGGCTAAACAACATCCGATTGGCTTCAGCTTCGTCTTCTTCGGTGTTGATAACGTGATTTTTCGTCATCATCTTGGACAGCATATGAGTGAGACTGGAAGAGCCTCCAGGATGGTGGGGTGCACTGCTAACGAAAACAAGTGTTGAATGACCGGATCCGTCAAGAGCCGTCGCCTCTTGAACGCTATTCTGCTAGGACATCTACAGATTCGGGCAGTTGAAAATACAGTGATCATCTCACCACCTTAATCCTTTTCATAACTAGGACTCATTGACTCGCACAGCAGAAATGATTTCCGAGAGAGATGTTCCTTGAACGCCACAACCTGTTTTATTCTACGCGACTGCTCTAGATACAATCGCGTCATCAGATCTGTCCATAACATATCAATCTACGTCATAGGTGAGTTACATCTCTCACAATCGAATCAAAACACAGGCAATCACTGAATTGAGCTACTACACTCAGATTTATGCCTCCAATCATAACAATTGTCACACTTCAGATGGACTACCATGGAGATATCAACAACAGATATATAGCTTCAAACGCGATTGTATTTAGAACAGTCGCGTCGCACGGAAGAAACGGGCTAGTCTTCATGAATTAACAACGCCCTTCAAAAATCACCAGTTAAAGCCTCGAGATCTAGTTTTGATTCCAGGCCCACCTTGACATAAAAACTGTTGAAACCTGTGACAGTTGGATGAAAACTATCGTATCACGTGTTTCGTCTCACTAGCATCAAAAGAGTTGCAAACACTCATAACGCTTCAGTATTTAAACCAGTCGCGTTTATAACAAAAACTGACCAGTTTTGCAGAATTGCGTTAGAAACAGTTGAAATTTGTGACTGTTAGACAAAAACTGGTTAGCCACAACTTTCGAATACATGCGCTTGGAGAAAAGTCACACAAACTCAATATCTAGCATCACGATCAAAATTCACGCTTAGAAACGGTTGCAACTCGTGAGTGTTAGATGAAAACTTGTAGGCCACATGTTTCGGCTCACATGCACTTGAAAAGAAGTTACACAAACTCAAACTAGTGACATGCTCATAAAGCGTGCTCGAACACGGTTGAAATTTGTGACTGTTAGACGAGAACTAGGAGACCACATGTTTGAGCTCGAAAGCACCAAAGATGCCCATAAATCGACTTGTCCCGCATTGTTTGTCCCACACAGAAAACTAGTGAATGAACATTCAGCCTATTGCGTCATTCACTTGATACGGACAATTGGATTTTATTTTATTGAAGAAACAAGAAAACTTCATTCTCTTCTCTCATCCGATCATCATAAAACGTCTATTGGGCAGAAATTCAATACAATATCAAATTAAAAACTTGTGATTCGAGTGATGCAATCAATATGACACATATCACGCTGCTCCTACCTTATCTATGGTGTTGAGTCGTTTGAAAGGTGTGGAATCAAACTGATCAAGGTCATCAAGTTCGAAAAGGTCAAACTATGTTTTACTGATGTTTTACATATCCATACGACATGATGCTGGTGAATGTTACATTTCTCGTCGGCACGTGAGAGAAATGATCAACTGGTATCACTTGACCTAGCTTATCCTGATAATAGAGATGAGATCAAAATCCAAACGATCAAATTGATGCGAATGAGCTTTTTCTCACCAAGAATCTGGCTTTTATGGAAAAGATTCTTCAGTATAAAGCATCAATACACAGACTGTTACGGCAGGATGGGTTCGGTCAGCAAACACGCTGTCTCTTTCAATATTTAGCAAACCAATGCCAAGCACCTAAACGCAATGAGCATGAAAACGGGGCGGTCCAGTTGCACTAAAAAATCTTCTGGACCTGCTGGCAGATATCTAGAGAGAGAGGGAGATGATCCGTCTCACGGACGAGCCAAGCTGATTCTTCCCCAAGAAACACATGACGAATAGAATCGTTTCCTCGACCAACTCTGCACATTGAATCAGGTGTACAATGGGAATTTCCCACATATGACTCGCTCTGTGAGGAAAGCAAGAGTGAAAACGCCCGCCACAACAGATGGTTTGAATTGAAATGCAATCAGTCCGAATGCTCACATGGGTGTCCACTGTCTCAAGGGAATCAAGTGTCTTGCCACATTATCTTTCGAACCGCCAGCTGACTCTCTGACAGGGTTGGCCTGATCAAAGTCATTGATTATCGCAATCTGATTCCCAAAGCAGTCATCGGTGTTTTTTGTCCAGATCAAAGGCGGTGATTCGGATGTGATTGCCGGATCTGTCGGATTTCCATAAAGATCACTTCCTGCCACCTGCTGTGGCAGGAAATTATGCATCTAGTTCGCCAACTTCCTACACATTGAGTTTCAATACATGACACGGGAAACGATTAATCATGCCATCTGCATGGCTTACATTTGCGCCGCCAGCTGGCTCTCTGGCAGGTTTGGCCAGCCCAAAGTCAAATTCATTATCAAGATCAGATTTCTGGGCAATCACTCGTGATCGCAATTACTCCAGATCAAAAGCGGTGATTATTACGTGATTGCCAAATCTGTAAAAATTCCAGAAGAACCACCTCCCGCACCAAGAGACGGCAGTGAATGATGCGTCTAGTTCAATAAATTTAATAGACACGAGAAATGATTTGTCAAGCAATTCAATGCCTCGACACAACATGGCTGATTTTTTCCACCGTCAGCTGTCTGTCGGATAGATGCAGTCAATCAACCATTCATCAATCATTAGGATGGTGCATCCTGTTGCGGATTTCAAAATTTAGGACTGAGAATGAATTCAAAACTGAAATTGCATAATGCTCAGGTAGAATTGAAAAATCTGAAATGCTTGCAATTAAAGTTGCATGCTCAGGTAAACATTCAAAATATAAAATTTGTACAATTTGCTGGTAAAGACTAGAAGGTACAGCCCATCAGCAAACGCGACTGTTTTCCGGACAACTGCGAGCTCGGCTCTACATACGTGGCTTGCAATGCACGAGTCGTCTATTTCAAATGTTTCTTCCGTGACAGCATCAGATGGAAAAATGTCTGACGCAATCTCATCTGTTTCCAGTTTAAAGAACAGTTTCAGTTCCCGTGAAAGCAAAACACTATTGAATTTCAGCGAGCATACAGTGCAGACCTTGTTTTGAAAACTTACTTACAGCTGAACTTTCGTAGAGGAGCGTGAGGCTCTCTCTCTCCCAAGTCTCGCCACGCGAAGGCCTTCAGCATGGTGAGTCGAGCTCCGCCACAAAATTATGTGTGGCATCATCGCCAAAAACTACTTTTCATTACTTTACCGATGCATTTTATTCGTGGTAAAAATTTTCAATTATTAAACCAAAATGCCTACTCACAACTTTTTCGATCCAGCCACTTCCAAAAACCCGCACACTATTAACAACTGATCAAACAAAATTGAATGAACGAACTCAGCATCCAGAGCTACACACTCAGATCCTCAGACAGTTTCGAAACACTTGAAACGAGGTCTTACACTTTTTAAGTTCACAAAACACAATGCACTCGAGCTCCAAACGCTCATTCATGTGCTCCGGTAAAGCAAACTTCAGCCACATATCCTTTTTCCGAGCAGCGTACTCCTTACAGATCTATTCCTTGTCAGCTTTCCAACCGCCGTTAAACCACTTTTCGCCTTGAATAAGATGTTTGGCTCGAGCGGCTCGTTCTGCTGAATCGCATTTTTCTGAAAAATAAAAAATTCAATCCATGATAAAATGGTACAACAATATATTCACACCACGATATTTGACGAGAATTTTGCCGATTTAATTTTAAGTTCGTTCAATAAATCCCCAGATGGCTCACCACGTTTCATTCTTTGAAGAATATGCAAACTGCCTCGACCTGTGAAGGAAACCCAAAGATCTTGTTCATATCTTTCAACCACTGCTTCGTGTAAGTGAAGCAAATATTAAAATTGCGTTGTTTCGGCCTTGAAGGTTGCCAGAGTTTGACTCATACTTCCGAAACAAGTTGAGTCTTTCAACTAGTTTATACACTCACCGTTCTGACGGCGACAAAAGCGAGATTGAGTTGTAGTCGGCCCTGAATTTCCCACGATACCGCGCACTTGTTTCAGGAGCCCATCCAACACGGACTGATGCTGGATGACGTGTGATTTGGCCATGAAAGTTATCAGGATGCCATGCTACAATTCCCGGTGGTGGTTGGGAGGTGCGTCTTCAAACCGCGATTTTTTCGGGATCACAAAATAGATCGATAGCGGCAAGATAGGTTCCACGGAAATCATCGGCCTCCGGCATTGTATGCCGTGCAAGAACTTACCGTTCACGTTTGGGATCGCGAAAAGGAAATTTCACGTATCCCATTCATGGCTATACCTATAAAAGCAAAAACGTGAAAAAACGCGTTATCATAGCGCATATGTTGAACCGTGAAACCATTTATAACGAGGTCGAGAAACATGAAATTCACTCTTATTTGCGCAGAAACTTGTGGGACAGTTTTTTCCAAATGTCAGACGAACGCTGTGACAATGGTCTTGCCGGCTCCAGTTCTAACGTTTCTTTGCGAACAAGAAATCCTATCCTTGCAGGCCCGCAAGTTTGATGTTCGCGGGTGGTTTCAACTGTTGGTTTCATGATATTATTCGTCTGGATTAGTTCGCGCTGTCGAGAGCATGGAAGATGTGTGATCCATGCCAGTTACAAATGTATCAGCAGGGCGAGCTGGCAACCGTGAATATGGAACACCTCTATATTCTCGCATATGTCGGTTCCTTGTGGAAATCAGAAGCGTGAGGTCGACATTTGGCAAAAGTGGTGTACGCCCTTGCTCATTCTTTTAGCTCCATCGGACAATGGTAGTTCATACTCCACCAAATGTCGAAACCATCGGGCCGACCACCGGCACTCTTTTTCGCTGCATCTTTCCCCCGGTTTGCGATTCCGTTTTCTAAAGTATGTTTCGCCTTTGCCGCTGCGTAGTTGGTAGTTTTATTATATTGTTTTCTGGAAAGACCTGAAAATTTTGATGTGTCAAATAAGGACGCTTAGAGCTGATGTGATAATTTCAACATCCGAAAAAAGTTCACCTTTTCAAACTTGAAATTCAACTTTGAGTTTCTTGTCGTAGTTAATGCGCGCCTGCTTGTGGTCCACTAGGAGAGATCTTTCAGCTTGCCGAATGAATTCGTAAATTGCTAGTTCGAGATAACGAGCAAGAGCTCCAGTTCTTCCTCCAACCAAAAAACTGTATGGGCTTGTCCAAGACTGCCGATCCACTGAATCTATCGTCCATAATCCGCTCTGATAAACCAAACTTTTCCATCAGGAAGTTGAATAGTGCCTTGGCTTTTTTCTAAGGTGTTATTGTGTCAAAATACAGCGAGCCAACAACGAGGTGCATGAAGTCTGAAAAATAAGGCAAACATTTGATACGAGAAGACAGTCTTCACTTTAATGCGTTCATTCAAGGCGATGAAGTAACAAACTTGGACGCGAACGGGTGAATTGCTCAATTTTATTATTCACCCATTTTCCGGTAGAAAAGTATCCTGGTGGCATGACAATGCGTTCGTTTGACGGAACACGAAGAAGACTGATGGTAATAAGTTGAATATATCCGAGATCCAGAAACTTCTTCCTCCAGTTTCTTAAAAATATCTGTATCATAGAGTATCGCACAGCCTCCCGTTTTTCCTGCAACTGTGCTGTCTGCTAATTTGAGCGCCACTCTACGAGGATTAAAGATGATCCTCCATTTTCCGGGCGGTGAAGCCAATCGGTGACAGTCTGAGGGACTTGTGGACTTTTAGTTTCCGCCAAAATAATCATAGGATATTCAGAGATTCCTTGATCTTCGATCAGACGTGGAAAGTGAACGGAAAGGCCACCTGCTCTCCAAGTACCACAGTTGATAACTCGAAACATTAAGCTATGACGTGCCGGCAGTCGGCGCTGTGAAAAAACAAGATTAATGTATGATGGACTGAGGACTAGATGAAATGAAAACTGAAGAAAAATGCGTTTGGTAAATGCCGTATCAATCTACGGTAAGTGGTAAGCGCCAGAGATACAAGTAACCATTACCAAGCGTAATTGGTTTACGAAACCATAACATTCATGTTCTCAAGTTGAAAACATAATTAAAAACTGGTCATCTGACGCGTGATTTAAACACATCATTAAGTTCGTTTTACATTGGGAAACCCATTTTAACTAAATCGAAATTAATAAAATCGTGCAGACCAAAATTAGGTAAGCGTGTTCGTTTGATGGTTGGCATCATGCGCCAGACAAGGCATGAATTAATGCAAACGAATAATTTCAAACAAGCGTGATCAGACCAAGAGCTACAACACAAGACATTTACGATCATTACGCAAATAACCAATTACCTGGTTGGAGAGTCTTCAAATTCGGCAGTTGAACGGTTTTTGACTTTTGCTAATTCGTTCCTCCTGTAGAAGCTTTGGAAAACGTAGATACTGAGGTGCCGGATATCGGCGCTGTAAATCAATAGAAGATCCATGTTGCATGGAAAATAAAAGCTTATGTTTTGTGACAGAATGACAGATGATTGGGTATGCAATTTTATGAATTTTCATGAATGTTTCCGAAACTTTGACATACGCGCACGGTTTACTTCCCCCCCCCCTCACTCCCCGAGTTCTTAACATGAAGACATGAAACACACACGCAAAACCACTGCACTTGAACTGAAGACGAATTCTTTTATCTTTCTGATTGTAATCAAAACTCATCTTTTTGTTCGTGAACAAGTTTGTAAAATTATTGAAAATAAATTGAGTTTTGATTTGACCGTTGAAGGCGGATGATGTTAGAGCCAAGTTCTTTCGTTTCGATTCGGATTCGGTGTCGACTTTCGACGCAGGATTAAACGCTTTCACGCGCTTGGCCGATGATTCGTCTTCCTCGTCGTCGGAGGAATCCAGTGGGCGAGGTCGAACAATTCCTGTTTTTTACGCCGCGCGCCCATTGCCGGCTCTGGAATTTGTATGTTGTAGAAAGTTGCGAAGTAGTCATTTCTATCGCACTGACCTTTGACACGTGAAGAACTGGATTCATCTGGATCAGGCAAGTTGTTGTCGCTTGCTGATGCTGTTTTCTTTTTATCTCACCACGTTGAAGAGTCTTCTCCTTCGTCAGAGGAGACAATGGTGATAACTTTCGGCGAATGACGATTGATGGCTTTACTCCCGGGCGCTGCTTGGTGAGTTGACTCCGTCATCGGTGAAGCCGCGGCAGAACCTTTTTCTCGCCGTAGTAAACCACGCAAGTCCGTCCGTTCCTTGTTGGAAGCTTTATGCGATGGCTTCTGATAGAATTTTCTTGAAGGCATGATCTGAAAAATAAAATGGCTTCGTTGAATTGAATAACATAGGAGCCGACTTCCGGCGCGTATTCAGACAAATATTTGCTATTCAAACAGATTTTGAACAGAACGGAACGGAGTATGATTTCATCTTTATTCATGAAAAATTTAGATAGTTTGATCTTTCCACTCACTAGACGATGATGGAACACACGAAGAGGATCCTGGCAGGCTCACCACTTGCTGAACGGGAGGTCCAGATGGTAGGATTAGGATTCCAATCAAACCTGAAGTCGGGTGAAATCGTGAAAACTGCAAATAAAAATGTATGTTCACTCTGCTGGCAAAGAATTAGGTTTTATCAATATTTCCGCATAATTTGTGATGGAAATGACAATTCCGAAGCGGATGAAACCTGGGAAGAAACCATCATTTTCAAAGTACATAAAACAAGCGAAAAACTCTCAACTGTTTGGTTGTCGTTGTGGATTTAGTCAACACGAGCCGGAAGGCGGCACGGAGAGGGAACAGATACTCGAAAATCAGCTGGGAAATTCGGCGACCCAGAAACAGTACTTCATTTCAGTCGAATTTCAGTGATGTTGAACTCAGTTCATCGTATGTCTTACAAGTGAACGATGGCTAAGTGGAATCAAGAAAATGAAATATGATCTGAAATTCATCTGTAACCTAACCAGGTAACAACAAAAAAATATGGAGAAAGCCAAAACAACGATGCGAACTGGCCATTGCTGAGCCAAGCATTGACCTTTGACCAGACAGCGTGACTTATGCATCTAGTGGACATCTCACCTTGTGGAAGTAAACCAGAAAACGTTTGAAGATCCCGAAAGATGTGGGAAATCGGGGATAAGTTATAATGAAGATGAAAGAACTCCAAGAACAATTTTAAACCGAATTTCGAATGGCTTCGCACCTTGCATTTCGAACACGCGTTACCTCTTGGACAAGAGTGACCCCGCTTTGAAATTCGTTCAGTCGGTTCGGCACGTGCATGTGGCGCATGTGCATACGTATGTACGTACGTATCTCGTGTCGACTGCCGACTCATTTATGATCCTTTGCACTTTCTGTTCATTGCGTTCTCGGAAGTTATTTTCTTTCATCCAAATACTGCTATTTTCCTGTTTATCGTTATGACTTCTTCGGTAGATACCAATGCCGGAGAACCTTAGGGCAATCCAAACAAAGAAACGTCGTGTCCCGGATTTGGATGATTGGTGCACCGAAAAAGGCTGTTCATTGTGCTCGAAAGCTTACAATATTTATGGTGCGCATCGAGCATGCTGCTTGAAATGCGGCCATATATTGGGAAAGACTGTATCGACAGCGGGTTGGTCAGTCGTGGAGGAGGCAGGTTTTCTCCGGATTGTGCAAAACCCGTGGAGGACGGTGACATCAGACTTCTCTTTCCTTCCGATTGGATCGAGTTGGATGAGACGAGTAAATTGCAAATGTTGAAAGAACGTTTCCAACAGTCGACATCGGAATGGTAGGATAAAATTCGAGTCGGCAGTCGACGCCGTTCAAAATGTGATGAATTGTCAGCTGAAATGCATTACTGCCTTATTTGTTTTAACATGGCTTTTCTTTTTCAAAGACAGACGGCGTTGAATATTTATTCAAATGTGCTCTGTGAGAGAGCTCAGTTCATGGAAGATGACCAGCGATCACCAGAAGAAAAGGAGGGAATGCGAAGAACCATCCTTGAAATCTCCGGATCAGAACAACAACCTTCAACTTCCGGTGCCATTAATTCAAAAGCAGAAGAGGAAGTAATTGAAAGTGCTGATTGCCAGCCCGAATTAATTGAATGTGGAAACGAAAGCTTCAATGGACCGGAAGTTTCGTTTTTCTGCAAGCTGGAGAAAACCCTGGAATCCCTCGATTTTGATGGAATTTGGGTCGTGTTTTGGTTTACTATCCAGACAAAACCCAGCTTGTTTCCTCCCAAAAGCTGAACGGAAGTTAGCTTGGACAGCTGGTGAAGTCGGCGATAAAGATGTGGGATGTGGAAACAGGCAGTGTTGATGACATGGCCTTGCAGCTGCCTGAAGTTAGAGATATCTCAATCCAGGAAGATTCAGTCATGGTCGTCGGATCGGATGGTAGTTTTTTGAGATTGTGGTAGGTAACACTTTCCTCACATTATTGTTAAAACATGAATCTTCTTTTTAACTGATGTCGTGCCAAATGCCGGCTCATCTGATCTGTAGTATAATTTCCTCATTTTTCAGTCTGCTCACAAAGTCGATCATTCATGAATTTAAAGCAGAGGCCGCCGTTTGGAGCTGTGTATTCAACGTGGAAGATCGGCGATTTTTTAACTGTGGATTGCAGAATGGGAAGGTGGCCGTTTATGAAGACTAACAGACGAATGGGCCGATTCTTTGTCTGAATTTCTGCACTGGCCCAGTTATTCGACTCCACAATTCAGAAAGGGCTTTTGACTATGATTTCTGATCTGGCGGACTCATCGCTTCATGCAATTACGGCGTGACCTTTTATGGATCAAGAAGTGGGAAAATGAGCTCTTGTGAGCGTTACAATATTATCGGAGTACCATGCATCTGTTCCACTGCGTTTGATCGAGCAACCCGATTTTTCACTGCCTCCATGCGCCCTAACAGGTATTTGACCTTCGAAAATTGAATCGTAAGAACTGCGCCGGCATTCGGCACATAATTTTTTCGCGACATGAATTGTAATACTCTACTTTTTCCAGCGAAAATACACATGTTCAGCACTATATCACAAAACTGGATTATTCTCCCGGTACTAATGTGAAAGTCATGGCACGGCCAGTTAACTGGATCAACGCTGGCAGGATCAGCACCTTGATGTCCCGAACTGCAATGTTCTCAAGTAAGATCGACAACGTGAAAAGTTTCTATTTAGTTGCCGCTGATGATGCCGACAGGTCTGTTGTTATTTGAGATGGAAATGTCCCCTCAATAGTCAAGCAATACCTTCAAATCATGCCATTCATTTCTCTTCAGCAACACCTCCTTTGAATGATCATTACGGGAATCGGGTTTTCTGTTAACACGCTCGAAAAGATAATCAAGGATTTTTCTCGCTTTGAGGGGACACAGAAGAATCTGGCTTTCAGTTCCAACTTCAAGAGTACTTTGATCAGTTCCATGTTTGCAATCTTTCCGTTTTTTATCTACCCCAAAACATCCTCGTCAAATGCACGATCAGCCACTGGATACGAGTTTTCATCGTTTTGTCGACCGGCAAATCTAATGTCCAGACTTTGGTGTGTGTTTTGAGCGGTTGGGGATGAACCACAGCTGTGGACGTCTTTGCTATTGCTGCCAGCGGAAACTGGGCGTATGGCAACGTGGAGAACCAGCAAAATATTCCAAAGCATGCAACCGAGTGTGTGAAAATGAAAGCTTATTTGCTGCCGGCAGTGAGCCATGGAGGGGAAAAGCAGCGTCCCTATGCAAAACTCACTTTCGCTGCGCTGAATATCTCATGCATGTCAAAGTTTGCATGCAGGTCCAGTATACATGTGAAAATGAGCTAAATGCTTTCGATGTGTTAGGAACTGTAGTATTGGCCGCTTTTGGTCACCTCATGTTCGCGAATTCGGCTGTGCCGGGTGATGGATACTGTCGGCCCAAAGCGATTACTCTACGTCGATACGTATTGTGTGAAGCCATTGAGCGGCCAGGGGTTCCGTCTATTCCAACCGGTGATTGTCTCGGTGAGTTGATGGTGATGTTGGCTTCGCGTAAGCGGCTGAACACGAGCTAGTGACTGGTGAGGTGTTTATTAAATGTGGGTGAAACGATGTTTATGTCGTCGACATAAACTGTACAATGTCGGTGAAAGAGATGGGTGTGTTCAAATCTTTTTGAAATATGCCGGCGGCGCATTGATGACCATCGGAATGCTGACGTACTTACAGTTGCCGGAAGGAGTACTAATCGTCAAAAAGTCTCCGCATTTCTCCGCAATCGGCATACTTTTTGACCATGTAAATCGGTGATTGATATGAGCTTTTTGCCGGCTCCATGACTATTCTGGCAACCTGCTTAGCCACAAGTTTTGCGTGGCGCTGCTGGTGTCCAGTTTCCGATGCAGATTGAATTGTTGACGGAGTGGTTTAGGGTCCGTCGTTCATAACAGCAGTACGGTTTTGGGCAGAAATGGTAGCATTTGGGGGTTTCTTTACTGGCTCGGCAAGTTAAGAGATGCTTGAAGTAGTGTTACTTGATATACATCGGTTCCGTACACTCGCATTGAAGCTCAGGTTGAGCAGCTTGAGATGGAAGATGAGGACATGCAAAAGCATGTATTCGCCAGTGCAATGCAGATAGGAAGACTTTTTCACAGTGACATTCAATGTTGTCGGGTGAGCAGGTAATTCCATCATGTGTATCAAGCAGCTTCTTAGGATCGACATTCAGGAGCATGTGCTCCCGAGTATCGCTCTGGATGAATTTTCTGAAGTCGGGGTATCCCAGGATAACATCACAGTTGAGAGGCATCTTTTCAGAAACTTCACATGGAATGACCATCGTTTGGTGATAAGCCGTGAGCTGAAGAGGGATCAAAGCTGTTGAACTGATGATGTGACCCCTTACTGACATAATTTGCTTCGCTGCCGCAGTGTTGATTGCATCAGATCTGCTGAGTTGCTGAACAACCTCACCGCAAACCGCAGTGACGGTGGAGTCAGTGTCCGGCATCGTGGGATTTCCACGGGTAGCTGTAATTCTTTTGCTGGTCATCGATGATCCTCGATTTTGGCAGTTTCTTTGCGATGGCATTCCAAGACATTTGACGATATAGATAGGTACTGTTACGGAGTTCGTGGGTCCATGAGGGCTATATCCTCATTATAAGGATGTGGCGTACCTTTTTTCTACTTTGTAGCCATTTGCTATGGGCTGAATGATTCACCTAGGATAATAAGATGTCATACATTTCAAGGATTGCGTAATAGTACTCGTGAATTGGTTCTCTAGTTTTCATAACTAGGCGCCGCAGGTCTTTTATGCGGGAGTCCAATGCGTCTGGTAGGCGGGAAGCAGCAAAGAGCTTGTTTTTGACTTGCAACATCTTCTGCTGCCATAAGCCGTGCCGTGGTTGGTGGTTGTTCTTGATTCCATCTTTGTTACCAGCTGGCAGCATTACTTCTGAGTTGGCAAGGAACTCTTGGTAGGAAATGATCATCGGTCCATCCATTGGCTTATTGCACCCACTCCCATTTTTTAAGAAAGTATGAAACCTGTTCTTCTGGTTTGTAACAGGAGGTGAGTAATAGCGTTGGTGGTGGCAGGGCGCTAGCGGCACGTTGAGCAGCAACATAAGCAGTTGCCAACTGATTGGCAAACAACTGGATCGGTTAGTTGAAACTGCTTGCAGAGATATTGGTTTTGGTGTTTGTTGTACCGGATATGCTTGTTGACGTTGTAGCCATCCTAAGTCAAGTGAGATATGAGTGGCTCAGAAAAGTTCGTTCTTGGCGCTCTGTTCAGTCAGCTGAGGGCAGTAACTTGTTCTCGGCAACCGGGAGAAGGATGTCCAGGGGGGATATCCCAGAAGAGGTTGCAGATAAGCACTGTTTCGGCACCAGTTCGTAACACGTGGTAGCTGCTTACTCTATCACGCGCACAGTTATATCCGAATGGGCGAAGACTTTAAGGAGACGGTTTTATTTCAACCCTCAATATAACACTCATCCTACTGTTGCTCATGAAGCAGAGCTTGGCCAAATACAATAATGCCGGGAATTGACAAAACAGGTGGAGAAATAGTAGTTTCCACAGAAAATAGTTACAGTGAAAAAAATGGGAATGATTACAGTCAACAGTTACCATACCTACCGGTTACGATACCGTAACCGTAACATTGCTTTTTGGGTCTTCAGGTGAATTGCGACATTGACCAGCCCTCATGACTGCATTAGTCATCACGGTCGATCCGGAAGGCACTTTCGCTGGTTGAGCAGGTCGTCTCTTGCCATCAGCCATGGCTACAACATCAACACAATCTGTTAGATTTACAATACGGAAGTAGAGGTTAAACCTTCAATTTTCAGTTGATAACGTTTTTCTTACTTTCAATGGACGTTTAGCTTATACTTTTGAACTTCGCCGAAAGTGGAGATTTAACCTTCGATGGTAATGGAGGTTGAACCTGAACATCTTTATTTAACACGGATTGATTTTGAATTTTAACTGACTTTTTTGTGATGTATTTTGTCATGAATGGTAATGTAGGTTGAACGCTATATTACCCAGAGACACTTAACACTTCCACCAAACCCCCTGAATTCACCATGTGTGCAGTCATTTTTCAGAACACAGGAAAGCTATGGATATCGCCTTCGTTAGATTCAATCCAGTTGACTTTGCTCGTTCTATCAAGAGTCAATAAAAAATGAATAAACTACGATCGACGTCATTGTTATGGCAAATTCAGTACAATAATCACCTCAGGTAGATTCGGCGTAATTGAAACCTCACAAACCTTCCCAGAAAACAACAACTTCCCATCACTACATGCGCAAATATGCATGATGAAATTATTCGCTGTGTGGTTGGTTCACTTCACCGGCTTCGTGGTTCAGTTTATCGGCTTCGTTCTGCGCGGCTGTAACCGACGACGTGAGAGCAGTACTTGCCGAGGTTTTGCAAAAGACCTCGTTCTCCAACCAGGAGCCCGATCTGATCAGACCAGCGCTCTGTCAAAGCTCATTCATGCCGGTGAATATGATAGTATCGACACGGATGGCGAAGCGAACAACATGGGAGTAGATACGGACGTGGCACAAACTGTTACGACAAATGCTGAAGGATCTGATTTCACTCCGAAACATTGGGAACTTGATGTATGCATCGAGAAATATCAGGACAGCCTGACGACCGTCGAAAAAAAAACTGAAAGAATGGAAAAAGTCTTCAGGAAGCCAAATCGTTCCGAGAAACCCGCCTCCATTCCATACAGATGTTCAAGGCGGTCCAGGCACAAGCAAATCATGGCTCATACATCGCATTCTAGAACTTGTGAAACAACATGTGATAAAAGAAAAACTTTATCGTCCACACACTGCATTGAACCGGTGTATATAACCTGCACCAATGCTCGAACGAAGTTTTTCTCAAAGTTGAGCCGCAGCTTGCGGTCCGCGGCCTCGCGAAAATCCCCACTTAGCGTATTACGCAAAACTCATGAGCGTGTCCCAAGAACTGCCATGTGAGCCTTTAGCTGGACCTTATTTACCAAAATGATAACAACGTCATGAAAATCATCCGTCTCAAGGAGGCAAGAAAGATCCAGCTGCCGGTTTGAAGGGTGAACAAGATAGCAATCAATTAAAATGCTGAGCAGAAAGTTGCCTACTTTGACTTCGCAACGGTGGAGCAATAAAACAGAGTTAGCTATCCGAACCTGGCTGTAGTCACATTTGGAGACGGAATCCACGTGTTTCCGCCTCGAACTGATGATATTGGAAGGGATGTCACTGATCACTTGTGCGAATTCTTGTTCAGTGGAAAGTTCAAAGATTACATCATTATCGCCCACAATTCTGAAATTTTTGGCTTCAATTCTATCTTAAGCACTTTGATCAAATCCGGAACCATCCCAAAACTGATTTTCAACGGAAGGGAGATTGTTCTAATGGACGTCATTTCTCACGGTATTCGATTCCGAGACACTTTGAATCATGTCTGCTAATCTCTGGCCAAGTTTGAAAAGACGTTTCGTCTCGGGATTCCCAGATCAAAAATTCAGCTCAGCATCAACAAACCAGAAAACTGGATTCAAATCATTCCTTGGCCTTGCATTGAACCATACGGTTATTCAACCATGACTGATTCCGAATCCGACGAAGCTGCATTCTTTTTGCGTCACGATGGTGAGAAAACCAGAAAGCAAAATATCTTCGATTTCAATGATGAATTGATCAGCTACTGTATTCTAGACACTCTTGTTCTTGAAAAAGCCAGCGAAAGGTTCCGTTCGCTCTTCATGCAGATCCCGCTTGGCATATGCCCTTGATCTGTTGGCCTCACTATTGCAGGAGTGGGAAATTACTTCGAGCGAGGGACAATATTGCTCGACAAACAGATATGTCCCATTCCGCCTTCGGAGAACCGGAATCTCTCGTTGGAACAAAATGGTAATTGTTCATGGCTGGAACTTTGCATCCGGATATTGTGCATGAACACCAAGGCGGACGATTGACTGTTGATGGATTCTTCAACAAAATAATGAGCTGTTTTGCATTTTCAGGGTGAAGCTTCCCTCGCATCTGATGTATTGTCTAAGGAGAAAAATTACTGATGAATATGGCATGGGCGTTTGGCCTGCTTCTGCCCGGATTTTCAAAATCCAATGCTGAACCAACAAGTGGCAGAAATCGCTCAATCTACTTTGTCACTTTTGCGGGAGCCACGTAATATGGGGTATTCAGTTCGTTCCGTTCAGGAACATGAAGCGAAATCCGACATTAACTTTGTTGATTCTGAAAACACCTGCTCGATTACTGAACCACAACTACCGCGCGATGCGTTCTACGGAGGTCGAAGGAATGCTGCCATACAGCTGCATGAAATTGAACCGGGTGTAAATTTTCGGTCATTGTATCTCGTGTCGCAGTACCCAATGATTAACCGCAATGCTAAATCCTCAATTGGTGCTCCATGTATTTACACACACGAATTTTCTCCGATCGAAACGGTTTTCGGCCTGATTCTACTTTCCACTAATCAGGTTATTCCGGTTCTTCCGTTTTGAACCGACAAACTAACTTTTGCTGCATAACAAAACCAAACGACGCCTGTTTTTACTCTGGACGGGCATTCACAGGTCATTTTGTAAAGTTATAGAATTCGGGATTTTCACAACAGAAAAATCACCTATTCAAACACTTTATCGACTTGGACTAAACTACAATCTTCAGAATCGCATCACGCTTTTTTATGGCTGCGCTATTCTTCTTTTCATGCCGGATCACCGACTTCTTCGGTCACCTATGGAATCGCAAGTGATCGATTCAAACGTCCTTATCCGCACTCTGCATAGCCATGCCAATGATCACTTCTCGAAAGGACTGGTTTTTACTCGTCAACGCCAAAAGCTTGATGTTTTCGTGGGTCAAAATGACTTCACTGGCAAGTTGCAGAACATCGACAGTTTTGACGTGAGCATTCCTCAAACCAAGGGCATCGGGGTGGGCCACCAGAAAATCCATATGCGCTTTTCGCCAATTTTGTGTCATCTGCAAGCCGTGCATAATATCTCCTCGTTTTTTTGACTTTCTAGGAAGTCAAGACGACTTGTTCAACTATTCGTTAAATCTTGAACATCTTGACTTACAAAGTGACATCATAGTCAGCTTGGTCGAAATCAGTCCAATCCTGCGGTTGAACCGGTACTCGGACTCAAATAACCCCCCTCGTGAGAAGCTCATCCAGAATCAGTTCGTTGACATTGCGCATGTCCTGTCGTCCGGCAAGGATTTCACCCTGGCCTGGTTCCAGCTTGGTCATGGGAACCCAAGTCAGCCTACGGAAGGTCCCTGGTTAAAGCATCCTCCGAGTCGAGCAGATCTTTCGATCCGGATAGTACAAAAGGATCTGTCACCTTCAAGATTGCATACGCTCTCGACGGGCAGGAAATGCGACGTTTCTGGCATTCTGCGAATACGTCAAACATAGTTTGTTCTCGTCAGTAAGCATTGAAGCGTTGACACTTCTTCCAGCGGCAGAAATGGTGCTGCATTGTTAGTGGAATTGTGATTGAGGCCGGCTTTCTGACTCCGTATCAAAATGCTCACGAAACCATCCCAGATAATGAACATGTCCGAATTCACTCGGCTGAATTTCAATCTTCAACAACATATCCATAAAGTAACGTCCATCGGGGAACGCAGGCTGTTTTCCGTTTATCAGAAACTTCATGAGTGCTCTCGTCCTTGCGTCGAACCTTCCAGCCGCAATGCCAGAGAGAATGAGGAAATAAAGGAGGTCAAGTTCTCAGGAAAATAATTATAATGAAACCCAGGGGATTTTGTTCAAAATGGAAATCATGCAAAACCATGAAAAATGCAGTAATGAAAATGAGACAGAGGTAGGTATATGGAACTACCAGTTTATTCTCTTTCACGCATATCATCACAATGCGATCACCACTTTTGTCGTTTTTGTGTCTTAATAAGTGTGCAAGTTAGAAATGATCACGAATTTCTTGGAGATGCTGGTTTACCGTCGCGAACCATCAGTCAACCCGAAGGAGGGGGGGAGGGGGTAGATGCCAAATAATAATGGAGCTCTTTTCTAGATTATTGCAAAATCTGATAAGCATCAACTCGACCCTGTGATGTAAAGCTGAAGAGACGGTGCCTCTATGACAGATGGAACACCTGCTGCTGAGAAACCCCGTTGGCAAATGTTCATATTCTGAACATCGGGTTATCGCTCGGTGCAGAGTTTGTGCCGAGTCTTTTGTCAATTTGCTGTTAGACGTCTTTCTGAAGCTCCATTGATCAAGTTTTAATCAGATTCTTATCATTCTTACCCCGCAGCTGTCAGTGAATCTTGAACAAATTCATTAAAATCCCCCCCCCCCCCAGAAGTTATTTCTCCCATATTTGTTCATTTCTTTACATTTTCTTCCCGAGCATAACATCTGATCACTATCTTGTTCCCATAGAATTCACCGTTCCATCCGGTAATTAAATTCCTCAAGCCTAAGTCCGTGATGCTCACATGCGCTCGGGTACGACGGCGCAGCAATCTCTACGACTCACCCTCAAACCCGGTGACCGCCCCCCTCCCACCTCATATCGTATTTGCCTATGAAACATCGTCATTTACAAGCCTTGCGACGTAAACAGTCTTTACTTTCAAGTTCGTGTAATTTCTCCCAGATCAGCTCTTGCCTCCATTCCTCATCGAAAGCAAGATGTCTTCCCATGTTTTTCTGGTCGTTGCGATTAAGCCGATATACATTGAGGCCCTTCATGAATGTCGGATTATTCTCATCAACCGACCCACGGGCACTGGCAAGTCTACAAAGATCCCGCTTTTCACCTTGGAATATATTTCGAACTTGTATCCCATGCTCAAGGTTATCTGCACTCGAACCCGCCGTACTGCAACAACCCTCGTAGAAATCAAGTTAAAAAGATCGCTCCTGATTTGTCGATAAAATCGGTTACATCGGGCGGTTTGACAAGAATGCTGATAATTACTCCCGTCTATTATTTGTCACAAAAGGTTTGCTTCTCAGTTTCGTCATCCAGTCCCTACCGACTCAACGAATCTCATCGATGAAATACGAAGTAAATATGGTATAGGAATTGGAGCCTTCATTTTTGATGGAATTCACGAAATGACTTCGCATATGGATATACTGCTGTCATCCATCCTCATCGCTCTCAAAACTCCGGTTCATCCTTATGAGCGCCACAGCTGACTTTAATTTCTGGCTGTCAATTAAACCCACCGCCAAAATTATTCTCATTTCATCACGCCGATTCTCTATCGACATAAGATATCTTACTGAAACTCCTGCATTTACTCTCACGACCGTTATACCCTCCGTCCGATCTTCGCTCCGAATCGTTCTCTCAGACGCAGCTACGTCTCCTCCAAAATTAAGTTAACAAACGTACGCACTTGATTGACGTATTGCGTACGTTGGTGGCGTAACTCCCACGTCTACCGGATCACGTGACTGTCAAACTAATTTGTTCTTTCATTTGATGATGAAAATGGTGTTTCGAAAGGAGATTTCTGCTGATTTCGCTGTTTTGGTCCAAAGCCGCAAATTCCGAAGGTACTTTCCGACGTTTGGACCCAAGATTGTTTGTTGTTGTCGTTTTTGTCCGCTGCCTGGGAGGTATACGTGAGCGGTTTGTGGTTTGGACTTAACGTATCAATCAACGGATTGGATACGCGTTGTTAACTTAATTTTGGAGGAGACGTAGTCAGAACTCAACAGTTCTGCCAAAGACAGAGATAAGCTCAACAATTTTGCCAAAGGCAGAGAGGGACTCAACAATTTTGCCAAAGGCAGAGAGAAACTCAACAATTCTTACGGAACTTTTCAGTTCGCAACTTTCATAGCATTTGCAACGGCCTGCTGCAAATGCAATCTGGACGGTACAAGGTCAGGAACAACCATCAAGAACTCTGAACTCTCCATGCCCCAGACAACGATCTGTCCGAGCCTAACATTTCGGAACTGTCATCCCACATGTACAGACAAGTTTATCTACAGTGCGCTGATTTTACACTTAGCAATCCAGAGCTTCAGTTCACCTGACAATATGTTGTGGACAAAACGTTTTCTCAACCTGACACTCTAGACAAGAGACACCACTTCAGTTGTGCCAACTTACCTACTGCCAAAAACTTTCGTGACGTTACGCCGCTGGCGTTACAAGACACCACACATGTTTAACGGGGTTCAGAGTAGGGGTGAGCGATTTACTGGTGCTCCTGTTTTATTTCAGTGTCTCTGAGCTCGTTTGTTCCACACTTGATCATTATACCGTTTTATTCCCAGTTTTCTAAGACTTAATGGAGAGATCTTTCGATTAGGGTTATTTGGTGTGGGTTCTGCGCCTGATTCTGCTCACAGTTTACGTCGGAACGTTGGTCGACTTTTCTGCTTTCCCAGGCTTCTTGCGGTTCTTCTATGCTGGTAATCTCCCATCTCTTGGTCTTAAAACATCCTTCTAGGTGATTTATTTTGGTATTCGATGTTTTGCAGGGCCAGGTTAGGCAAACTTTTGATCTGCGAGGCCAGGGAAGACCATCTTTGTTGTTGTTGTTTTTTTGCCCAAATATTCTTTTTTCGCTCGTCTTCTGGCAGGTTTACGGTCAAATAATTGTTGAGTTTCTCTCTGCTTTTGGCAGAATTGTTGAGTTTCTCTCTGCCTCTGGCAAAATTGTTGAGTCCCTCTCTGCCTTTGGCAAAATTGTTGAGTTTATCTCTGTCTTTGGCAGAACTGTTGAGTTCTGACTAATCCCCTGTGACTCTATTGGTTGCCTGCCTACCCCCTTTGTCAACTTTCTGCCTCTGGCCATTGGCCTGGCAAAAAAAAATTCAAACTGCACTGCAGTGGTTATTCTGAACATTCAACATTCCTGCCGACCAGACTCAACAATTCTGCCGGCTACTGCTGCCGGCAGAATTGTTGACTTGTTGAGTCAACACTCAACATATCAACAATTCTGCCGGCTACAGGCGTGCCATCAAAACCGATTCCACCCTCATCCAGATGTCCATTGATGTCACAGATTAAGTCTACGTTTTATGGAGACCTCTAACTCTGTCGATTCTGTTCATGAAAAGCCGTTTGAATATTCTTGCTAGAGTTCTGCGTTCAACGGGGAATGTCATCAACGCCATGTATCCAGACAAAGTTGAACGGTATCTCAGGATCACAAAATACTCATGACAAAAAGTATTCGTGTTGCTGTTGGCTCGGTATGGACATGGGAGATGGTTTCATGGTCCGACAACTATTTGTCATGTGGGATCGCGAGGATTCATCCGAGCCTGGAAAGCGGGTCGTACAATTCCCTGCATATTCATATCATGATCTGGAACAGCTTGGTCTGGTGGGTCATCACTTCCACTATTCCACTTTGTATCGCTCAAACTGCATACATGATGTTGTTCACTTTTGGGAAAATCTCGTACGACTGCAGTGTTTCGCTCCATGAAGAACTTCAGAACCAAATCTGGACTCTGAAATCAACAGTTCCAATGGGAACCCTTGAACATGAATCAGTTATGAAATTGCTGAGAAAAATTCTGTTGAAACACCGAATGTTATTGGAACTGCACGAACTTCTAAGTGAACCCTTTGGTGGTATATTTTTCGTGACTTTTGTTGTGAACGTGTTCCTTATTTTGGGGTATCTGGCGGATTAATTATGCTACACAGCGCACCATGAACACCACATTGCTGATTCTGTGACTTCACTCATTCCCATTCATTTTTATCACGAATGTAGATGTTTTTAGTATTAGCCCGCAAAGGACGCGTTTATGTATGCTGACTTGATTTGATTTGTTTGATGAGTGCGTATGTGGGTGATGTGTCAGCTTGTGTGGAGACTGGATAGTAACGAGTAAAAAGTCTCGGCGAAAATGATTGGCATACATTTTTACTGACGAAAAAGAAGGTCACTTAAAAAGTCCTGAGATACAATATCTTCCATTTCGTGTCAACAAAGCCAAACAGCAAATCCAAGTCCTCGTACATAACGATATATATACCGTAAAGAATAGAGGCCTGACTTATGTTTTGATTATGAAGTTGACCGTTAAAAATGGAGGAAGATTGTTGTGAGGAGCAGAAGATCCGCGGACGTCGGTTGTTCCTTGTACGTTATCGTTGAGACGGCTGTAGACCGTATCATGCTTCCAGTTTTTCATTGTTTTACCCCAGTTCCAGTGTTGGTAGTTATGACTATGTGCCGGCATTTCTGCGAGAGTAAGCGTATGAGCTGCCTCGCCACCAACAGCACCTATCCGAGTAGCAAATGAGCTGCCGCTGCGGAATCCCACAGGGAAACGCTCCCGCAGGTCTGGAAGTTGCGAACCAATCATGCCACACAGCGGACCATAAGCACTGCAGTCTAAGCGTGACCCATCACAGAGTAGCCACCCTCGAGGAACCGCGTGACCCTGATTGTTGAATAACATCGTGATTGTTCCTGTGGGTGCCAGATTCCCGTTAGTCTGAAGGGAGCTAAGTTTGTTATCAAAACTCGTCCGTTGTTCGGTGACTTGGCCATTCAACAACCGTATTTGATTCTTCTGGTCTGTCACTTGACCACTGAGCAGGCGGAGTTGATCCCTCTGCTGCATCAGTTCACTGACACTTGTCGATCCATCCACAACGTTCATCCGGCTACTCAGTTCCGATGTTGACTTTGTTACACGAACTTGTGTTGTTGTGACGACCGAAGATGTCCGAAGGGCCGCTGAGTTAGTTCTGCTCAGCTGCATCGGTTTCGGTTTGAATGTCTCGCCCTCCCACACTGAAACTTCTCGGGCTTCGGTCAACAGTTCTCTTAGATTTTCGCGCTCATTGTGGTTCATCGATGCCCAGGTACTGGATTGCGAACTCGAACCGGAACCTCCAGCACTGATGCCGTGCATGCTGGCGTTGAATGCCCCCGAACTACTTGTGCTGGATCCAGACTGGCCAGAGGCTATCCTCTTTATTCTTTCTTTTAATGTACTGTCACTCTTTTCGTAGATATCATTGAGAGCCTGCGTGATTTTATCCGGCCTAGCGTTTTCGTCTTGCCAGAACACCGAATCCCACATACCCGCTTCAAAAGTTGATGTTGAAACAGTCTTTACTTTGAGCAAGTTTTCGAGGACTGAGCTAATAGTCAAGGCCTGGTCTTGACTGACAAACTCGTCATCAGTCACTTCAGTGGCAACAACGTTAGAGGCGATTTCAAGCGTCATCTTTTTGAGGTCGTCCGTTTTCATGTAGAAGACATCTTGTTCAGGAAACTTTTGAATGAGTGAGGTGAACAAGTTTCCAGATTGCACATGCTCCGCTTTGACCTTAAAGATACAAAAAGAATGTGAAGAACATGAACTCCAACTATCAATGCATAGAATGCGAAACGTCCACATGTTATATCCACGAATAAGACACTCAACCAAATACGGGGGGGGGGGGCTATGTCGGGTGTTAAGACATTATGTTTTCAAGCAATCCTACTCACATGAATCGTACGTCTGATACTTTTCTGTGTTTGTAGACTGTAATACACCACGGTGTCCGAAACGACGTATTTGGGATTGGACCTCAACAGTTCTGCCAAGTAGGTGCAAGACTCGTTTGATCCACAGACGAACCGGAACTCGAAGACCGACGGCTGATTGGCATAGGAGACCCATCCATTTTGAAGTTCGTAATCTTCCGACCACAGGTTAGAGTCTATGCGGATCTGCTCGATAGGAAGAGTCCGCACATGACTTCTCGGCACGGGTTTTCCGGTTTTCTTTGAAAGTTCATCACAAATGAATTGTTCGTACTTCTCATCCCACATGATGACGGAGAAGGCTGTTTCGAATCGTTTGGAAAAACTGTTGTAGAAAATTGTAGCTGAGCTGGGATCTACAATCAGCGCCGGGGAGTAGTAATATTGAACCAAGGCCGGATCCGCAGCTTGATTCTTGAATACAGAGATGCGAAAACTTCCCGCGTAGGTAGGAGAGAGGTACGCATTCGGCGAGATTTCTAGCAACCCCCACGACCTGGCAGCTGGTATCATATCTACAGAAAGGAGCATTAAAATTCTGTGTGAAGTTGTAATTTTCACCGACTCACTTTTGACAGCTGGAATGGAGACATTCATTTGAACAGAAGCGTGAGCTTTGTTGGAGAACGCTAGGAATAACGCAGAGAAATAAACGACAAGGAGTTTGTCCATTTTAAATTATGAAATGCCGAGGGGATGACTACAGTTGGGAAGAAAAACGCTTTTTATGTGCGCAGAAGTTCCGGGACGTGATAGTCTTATCGGACGAATGTCTGCAACATAACAAATGAAGTCAGAAGTACCGCTAGTTGGATCACTTTTGCAAATAAATGACGTTATTTGTAAGCTATCGAACGGACTAAGAGGATGTTTGCTTACCAGTCCAGGCGGTATTACTTTAATGAAGTATGGAGATAAAGAAGACTATACAAACAGTCACAAGAACTGCTACATGAACAATTTTTGTCGTTACGCGTAATTTGAATTATTTGTGAGATATCGAATGAGCTCAAATTTTGTCTGCTTAGCGGTAGTTCCTACGTTTGTTTGCGCTAAACGTGATAAGCTGACCCAGAATCCACCTACTATGAGAGTGTCTTATCTAACCATGATTCATGAAAATGTCTCATAACAGAAGAATGGAGAAAAGTGTGGTTGCATGACAGGAATTTGTAGATGTCGAAACTTCTTCCTTAAAAAGGGACTGGATGTTTATCATCCGATTAGATGGATTACTGGAGCATGGGAGGGGGTGGAAGAATCGACCATAGTAAAATGCTTCCTAATATGCGGAATGCATAAGGAAGCGGATCAGTTCATCGAAGATTAGCCTGTGGTATACCCTGCTCATAGTTTTGAAGGAATAGAAGTTCTAGATGAAGAAATCCGCGGAGAACTTGCATCGATGTCTGAGGAAGAATTCACCAGTTTTGATGACCGTGTCTCCTGCAGAGAAACGTCAGAAGAAACTGCTGATGAAATTGCGCAAGAGATTGTGAATAAGCATAATCCAAATCTACCAGCACCAAGTCAAATGATCGAAAATGAGACCGAATTTTCGGATGAAGAGGAAAGCAATATGCTGGAAATTGTACCCAAGTTCAAAATTCAAACAAGCAGTGATGTGGAAGCAGCTCTTTCAGCTCTGGAGCAGTACTGTTTCGAAACTAATTCAAGCAATCTTTCATTGATTTATTAAATGAGAATTAATTCCATAATTGCTCGGCACCTGATTTCCGGTTAAATGCGTATTGAAACGAAGTTGGCTGGCGTGGAGGGATTTATTCAAAACGCGTTTGGCAGCGCAGAACGGGAGAGCGCAGCCCCCTGTATAAGACCATCCGGAATGGCTTGTCTAGGGAAGAACTGCCTCCTGCCCGCTCTAGGTGCACAATCAATCAATCATCTCCCCAAACAAATATTCCTTACTTCGCATACATATCCAACCCCTTCAAAGCCACTTTTTTCCGTACGTAGCTGACGTACTTGTCTCTTCTCCAGCTTTTAGCTTTCTGAATTTCTTTCGTCGGAACGTCGATCGCCGCCGCTGTCGTTGCTGCTCCGATTCGAAAGCAGTCCCTTGAGAAATGGTCAGGAATTTGTCAGAGAAGAAACTTCAGCGAATCGTCGACGATTTTGTTGGTCAGGAATGTGCCATCGACAAACATGAAAAGAGGCCGTAGTCACCCAACTGGGCCTTCTTGAACTATCAGAATGCTGAATGCTCCGAGATTCCCGGCGTCATGAACTTTCGTGGGCAGACTTTTCGTAGTCTCGACTTTTCGTAGCCAAGAGCTCTCTTTGTCGAGAACTTCCGTTGTCACAATCATTCGCAGCCAGCAGTTTCGCAGTTAACATTTCATGGTTCCTGGAGTTCTGCGTAGGAAGTTTTGCTTCTAAAACACCTCGTAATTGAATGTCAAGCACTTTAGACCATTCACGAGTGGGGGGGGGGGGGGGTGAGAGACTGCAGAAGACGGCAGTGCCCCAAAACACCATAACCACGAAACGCCGAAACCTCTTGCCTACGAGGTTAGCGGGCAACGAGATTTCTTGTCTACGAGAAGCATGGCAACGGAAGTTTTACTACGAAAATTCTGACTACGAAAGGTGGCCTACGAAAATTCATGGTGCGCAGATTCTCGGGTTTCTCAAATAAGTTCGCGGTGCGCAAAGACTGATTGTTCCCTAGGAAAGGGATGTGAGAACAAATTCTCACCACCTGTTTTGTGAACGCAAAAGGTGAATAACAATACCAAAGATTGCATCATATACTCGGCTGAAATTGTTGCTCGTTCTGCTCTTGCAGAGCATTCGAAATTTGGTTCAACATTTTAGAAAAACGGATCAAATACCATATGCAGCGTGGCGGTGGTGGCTGACCATGACTGATAACAGTACGTCACATGAGACGGGTTCGATTTCCGTTCGAATACGGTTAACCTCATTAGGCAGGTTGAGCCAGCACGATTTTGAAAGAAACCAAACTAAAGTTTAAACCAAACCAAAGTTTCAAACCAAAGTTTGAACCAAAGTTTAGGTAGAAACGTGGTGTGTAACCAAACATAGGCGCGCGTTTTGGTTACAAACCACGTTTCTACCTAAACTTTGGCCCAAACTGTGGTTTGGACCAAAGTTGGCACCTTGGTTTGGTTTAGGCTTTGGTTTAGTTTCATACAAAAGCGTCCTGGCTCAACCTGCCTATTCTCTGATTAGGAACTTCTCATTTTACCAATTGTTCCGCCGTTCTGACTTTTCTATCGCAACGTTGCTTTCTCTCGTCTGCAATTGACTGAATAGCTTGAGAATGCCGAAATGCCAAAGAAATCTTGTCCACAACGTCGTCGAATGTGCAAAAAACACCAAACGGCTGAAGACTGAAAATTCGGAATTGAAAAGAAAACTGCCTGAAAAAACGTTGCAGTTGTTGCAGTGATGTCTGAAGTCGCCCAGAAGAATGTTACTTTGCATGAGAATGCAACAAAGATACAGCATCTTGACGCCGAGCGAGTGGTCGATAAAGCTTTTGTCAAGAATCTGAAGGGACATTTCATGGACTGGACAGAGCGGTTAAGCGGAACACTTGATGTTCTCAGCAAGAAAGTCGAAATGTCGGAAAGTGACAATGGAGGATGGGAAGAAAATTCAAAAGGTTAGCTAGCTGCGTCGGGAAGCCTTTCAATAATTCCGGTTTCAGCAATTTCGTCAGAGATTTCGGTTTCTTGAACGTTTTTTCTGAACTTGTTGAAAAAAAGGATTATTCCAAGCTGACAGAGTTTGCTGAAAATGACGTATTTTGAACCTCGGTTTTAAGAATCAAGGGGTTGGAATAGAGTTGTCATGACGGCAATAGAAAAGCTAGCGTTGCAGCTTCTCTCGGTGAAAATTATTAGTCAGTACGTTGTTCGTTTGTGTTTCGCCATGAAATTCTTCTGAGAAGTTCACCGAACATCACTGATAAGCCAAGCGAATCGCCAAGAAACAACCAACAGCTACTTATTTTGCAGCTTGTTCATTGTTCAATCGGTAGGTCAACTTGCCAATGGTGGATACACCGTTCGAGTGGACTTTTATTTAAGGGTAAGGTGCAAGGTGCAATGTACAGTACGATGTGGTGGAAAATGGATGTGATGGAGATAGGTTTAAATGAAATCCGTTTCGTTTTTCCCTATGTTTACATAGCACTTAGTATGTACAGTACTGTATACTAACAGTGCAGTATAATAACAGCTAGGATCAAACTCCAGGCTCAAAGCCTTGAATTGCTCTGAGAAGGTGACACAGAAAATGTTCCTGCGTAAATATGTGACCCACTCTCTGTTTGTCGGGACACTTGGGCGCTCTGAGGTAAGGCAACCCCGCCCACCAATGTCCAAGATGGGATACACACAGAAAGAAAAAAGCATTTCCGCTTCAGATTAGGCGACCGGGTTAGAACTAATTCTGGCTGACGCGACTTTTGGTTGGAAACAGATCTCAACTGAAAAAGTTCGATTCTGAAAAAAACGGTTCATAGATTTCACTGGGACGGCATTTCCGACACGAATTTGTGAGACAACTTTTTCGCCCGAAATGCAATCATCACAACATTGTCGAAATGTGATTTTCAACCCAGCTTCGGACGATCAAATAATGGCAGAAACACTGCGGAGTGTTACGTCATTGACGAATAAATTTGAATGAAGCTGCACTGGTTTCCGCCCTCAATATCATTTGCCTTTGTGGATTAGAACTTGGACGAATGTGCTGTATGTCGGCCTGTGTGAAAAACTAATAATTTTTGATTTTGTCAAACAAATTGGTATTTTCTGAATATTTTTTTTAAACAGATCTAGATGTGTTAGCTTAGATCCAGATCTAACACTGTATACTGTTACAAAAAATCAAGGTTAGTTGAATGGAGAAACTGGAGTGTCGCTAAAGAACAGGACTCTCGTCAAACACATCGTCGACAAATTGAATTCCGATCTTTGGAACGGTATTCTTTGTGCTGGTGAAACGCACAGAAAGCGAAATTAGTGTGTGCGCCACCACCTGGAAAGTATACTTATACCGGCTCTTTGTTTTCGATCATGGGTATTGAACACCAGAAAAAGCGGAATAAAAATCGCTTCCACTCGTTGCCAGTGCGTATTTTTGCGTCCATGTAATATACCGAAAGATGGAGTCCCATCTACGGTCTACCTACTCTCTTATCCATAAAAATTGACCTTTTCCTTCAGCACGTGAATTTTGGAGAATGTCATCAAACGCACTGGATATATCACGATTCTTCCACAGCATGTTTGTTATCAGAGGATCATCGTTTACAGAAAGCGAATAATTCAATGTGAGGGTGGCTTGCACTGTTGCTTATTCGTCTTGGAATAACCATTTTCAGTGGATACGGGCTTAATTGTCCAATGGCTTCATGATCCCAAACGGTCCGACAAAGCAAACGTTATCGTGCATGTTGCTTCACGGAGCATGGATCGAGTCACGCCAGCTCAGCGTTTTTCAATAATAGTGAGAGAATTTTTCATATTCAACAGAGCATAAGTGTGAGCTTCGTTTCAAAATTCCTGTGAGCCCGTCTGGAATCATGGCGCACACAATTTTCAAACTTCCCAGGCTCATCTTGGAATCAACCGGATTCCTCCCACTTGACCAGAAGCGACCTTCAACAAATTTGTCCAAAATCCTGAGGACAGGAATCGCTGGGGTAGTCCTGATTACGTCATGGGCACTCTTCTTGTTTCGCTTCTCAGTATTTATTCAGCGAGCAATCAAAACCAACTTCAACCTCATCACCGTCTTTGCTGACCTCACAGACAGTATTTACGTCTTAGCCGGTCCATTACCTCTCACGATTCTGCTTCTGAAATCTCGTTCAAACAAATTCGCCGAAATTATCGCAAAAACCGATGAATGCATCTCGACTGTTTACAGTAAGGAGTCGGATAGAGCTGAAAAACTCTCTTTTCTGAGAAGAACCATGAACACGAGTGTTGTAAAAATCGTTCTTTCAATTTGGACCTGGGAGTTGATTCAATGGTGCGACAACTCCCTCTCGAAAGGAATCTCGAATATCAATAAAGATTTCGAAAGTGGCTCGTACCTGGCACTGGGTATGCATGTGAAAATTTGGAACAACGTAATTTGGTGGGTCACAACTTGCACAATTCCAATCTGTATCTCACAAACTGCCTACATGATGTTGTTCATCTTCGGGAAAATCTTGAACGACTGCGCCGGTTCACTTCACGAAGAACTGAAGGGCCTGTTTGAAAAGAGTATCTCTGGAGCTCCACACGGAAATTTCAAACACGAATCAGTGGTTGATCCACTACGGGGAGTGCTGCGAAAACATCGTTTGTTGCTGGAACTGCAGGACCTATTAAACGGTTTTTTCGGTGGAGTTTTTTGCGCGACGTTCTGCATCCATGCAGTTCTTACGTTTGGTTCGGTAGTTGCTGTTATATCAGGAAATATGCCGTGGACCACATCAGCTACGTACATTATTGGTGTGGTCTATTCTATGGGTTGTGCATTTTTACCAATTATGTATTTTATCCGGTGTCAACAGAACGTGAGTTAGTGTCAAAGTTTTCTTGGTTTTTTATTCGGAGTTTGGTTATCTATACAGTTATCTGTAGGAGATGAGTATTCGGGCCAGTTTGACAGCTTTTGCCGACGCTGTCGTCATTGAATCTTCTTGTGGCAATGTTGTATGTACTGAACTATGTTTGAACTAGCTCTCGCAAATTTCTTCTTCAGGAGTCGAAATATTTGATGATTCTGAAAGCTTTTCGGAGTGGATGTAAAGAGAGACCGATGGTGCTGTCTGGGAATCCACTTTTTGAGGCCACATCATCTCTTTTGCTGAATGTAATTATTATTTAACGTCATTGGTTTGGATGTGACCTTTAAACAGCTCTTTAATCCGATTTCAGACTGTGACATTCATCACTTCGGGCGGAGTGATAGCACATGGGATATTGTCCAGTGGTTTGAGCGTGGGTCTGGTGGCGGACATGAAACTGACAGCAAACCGCTCTGCTGATTGACAACATGCATCCTGGTTGAACTACCCTAGTGTCGTTAAACATTTCTCCCATGGCTTTTAGTCCACTGGTTACTAGTTTGCAGAAGGCAGCGTTTCAGTGAATATTATTTTGCAGAAGTTGTGATTGGCAAGCTTTACCAATAATTTAGAACAAAGTCGTTGATCGCGATCAGATATCATTGAGGTTCTTCTGTCATCTGGGTAGTTCGTATTAACAGCTGGCCAAGAAAGGACAAGCAGCGACAGTTAACAATCTAGCGAACTAGCCCCGTCTTTTAACTCAGGCCTTTTGCAGGGGGGGGGGGGGTGGGAGTTTACTCTTGCTGGTAGTGAAGGAGTTCTCTGTAATCCTTGTACCTGGTGTATTCCCAGCGTCAAGTTTCCATAGTCCGCCATTTGTTTCAGATGTTTCAGCTGCGAGTTAGAGACAAACGGGACTGATGACGATTCCAAACAAACACATGAAGATTATGCGGTTGCTGAAATAACTCTGCAAATCGGCATGCTCTTCGGCGAATCCAAGGGGACTTCACATGCCCATCAGGTCTCTGAGCACTTCAGGGAAGTACGGAAGAAAAGTGAAACATGAGTAAACCATTGGAAGTAAGATACACTCAATCCTGATATGTACCAAGTCATATATGGCCAATATACGGTAGTTATACAACCTTCCCCCTGGACTCAGTCGAATTAAAACTTTGAAGTTCTCCGGAGGCACCGCAGCTGATGCCTAGATTGCAGGCCGCCCGTTCCGTATTTTGTTTGCCGGTTATAGTTTCTTTGTTCAAATTCGGAGATAAATGTGGACCAAACTACATCTTTATGGCACAAAATATTTTCCGACTCCCACTGAAAATCCTTTCTCTTACCGGATTCATCGAGTATGATCTTAAATCGTTGGAATGCAAGCAATCGAGGCCTCCCACGAGATTTTTACGCCGAGTCGCAGCACTGTCCATCTTGATCGCTGCCTGGATCATTTTCGGTTTCCGACTGGCAGTCTTCATACGGCGTGCCATCAAAACCGATGCCACCCTCATCCAAATGTCCATTGATGTCACAGATTCCGTCTATGTTTTATGGGGACCTCTTACTCTATCGATTCTGTTCATGAAAAGCCGTTCGAATATTCTTGCTAGAGTTCTGCTCTCAACGGGGAATGTCATAAACGCCGTGTATCCAGACAAAGTGGAGCGGTGTCTAAGAATCACAAAATGGAGAACACTCATGTCAAAAAGTATTTTTGTGGCTGTTTGCTCGGTCTGGACATGGGAGATTGTTTCATGGTCCGATAACTACTTCTCATGTGGGATAGCAAACATCCATCCGAGTCTGGAAAGTGGTTCGTACAATTCCCTGCATATTCATATTAAAATCTGGAACAGCTTAGTCTGGTGGGTCATCGCTTGCACTATTCCACTATGTATCGCCCAAACTGCATACATGATGTTGTTCACCTTTGGGAAAATCTTGTACGACTGCAGTGTTTCGCTCCATGAAGAACTACTGAACCAAACCAAGACTCTGAAATCAACAGTTTCAATGAGAAACCTTGAACATAATTCGGTTATGGAATCGCTGAAGAAATCTCTGGTAAAACATCGCCTGTTGTTGGAAATGCACGAACTTTTAAGTGAACTTTTCGGTGGTGTTTTTTTCGTGACTTTTGTCGTGAACGTGTTCCTCATTTTGGGGTATCTGGCCGGAATGATTGCCGGTGGAACTCCGTCGACAACAGTTCTGACCTATGTTTTCGCGTTATGGCTTTTTAGTGGGTTCGCTTTTCTACCGATTTCTTACTTCATTCTGTCTCACCAGCGAGTAAGTTCATTCTGGCGTTCCATCAAATTTTAAATCACTTGAGTTTTCTTCCAGGATTCAATGAGTCGAGCCAGTCTCACTGTGTTTGGAGACGCTGTTATTGGCGAGGTCACGGAGAATCACGAGGTATGATGTGCGTTGGGACTGATGTGTTTACCCTAGTCTTGCTGCTACAGGTTTGCAAATATTTGATGATTTTAAAAACGTTCCGCAGTGGATGTAAGGAGAGACCGATGGTACTAAACGGTTTTCCACTGTTCAAAGCAACGTCATCGCTATTGCTAAGTGTGAGTAAACCATGATGAATTTGGATCTGATTTTGACTCGCACTCACCTTTTCAGACATTGACCTTCACTGGATCTGCTGGTGTTATAGTTCACGGAGTTTTGACAAATGGAAAGAAACTGGGTTTGATCATGGGAAAGAATTCAACAGAGACATTTTTTGCCGGAATGCCCTGAAGATCAAAAAAAATTTCATTTGAAGTTCAAAAGCAAGACCTGAAAAACCTTGATAATGGGGGCATACGTGATACAGACAGCAGCAAAGTTTCCAGCAAGCCATTATGAATCTACTGATATGGCCCAAATGAAGTACCTCGGTTTTCTGAAGCCACGGCATTGTTTAGGTAACGAGAATGACAAAAGGAAACCGCATTACTGGGATGTCCACTATTTTTTACCACAAACTTTGAGGTAGTGCACCTTGCCCCCTTTTGCTCGGAAACTTGTGACTTCTAGTGCAATCGATAGAGCATTCATTTCTTCACTCGACACTCAGCAAGATTTTTATATGGTGCGAATTATGTCCAAGGAGGAGCTGGAAATCTGAGGTTCGGTCAAAAAGCTCCGTGTCTTTTTAACATTTTCCTAATTTCTTCAAAGTTTCCTTGACAACAGCTACTGAGTGAAAGATCCTCCATGATTTTGATACCAGCGCGTATCTGAAAAGCTACTCTTAACAGCTGTAATTTGCTTCGAGTGAACAATTTCATCGACATGGGAGAAATCACGCCAAACAAAAACCGGTTGCTTACGGTGAATTTTCGTGGTTTTCTGAAAAGCAAAAGATGAGAAATTCAAAATGTGATCCAAAAAACATTTCAGTTTGTTCGTCGTTTTTTCGGCTATCGAACAAGTAGCTACACAAGCTCATTGGAACCTTCAGGAAAACAAGAGCAGCGTAGAACCGAAAATGGGAAACAAGTGGCCGCAAAAACGGGTTTTTTACGATTTTTGGGTTTACGAGAGTGCTGTATCTCCTCGGTGCTTCATCCAATCTCAAGACATTTGCTACGAAAAATGTAGTGCTTCAAGAGTTCAACACAGAATGGCTCGGAGATGCGGCGAGTAAAAGGATGCTCACGGATGACGTGAATTTTAAGTTTTTGGACCGAGACAAAAGGAAATCTGACAATTTCTTGTTCTCATGACACTCAAAGCTGAAATCAGAAATTGACCGTTTAGTTGGGCAACTGATCAGATGGAGAAATGAATTCTCTACCGACTTCATCAAAAGCCACCAGTTTTGGGGAAAATGGGGACGAGCTGCACTACCCCAAAGTTTGTGGTCAAGAAAGATGGACAACCCTGTACCATTGGACCACAATGATATTAGTTTGATTCGAAGCCAAAGCACTAGTAGTAAAGTAGTCGACTGTTAACCCGCGAGGAACAGATTGTGGATTACAAAGGCGAAGTCTTCTGTAAATCCTGGAACCGGAAGACCCTTTTCAAATTCCGCCATGCCCCCCCCCCCCAGACAACGTAAGAAAATGAATAAAAATAGTTCCTGCATGGAATTTAGTCTTGAATCCAATAAAATACAAACGAACTCGAGAAGCAGGAGCTGACGCGATTGTCAAAAACTCGTCTGTTACCCCACGGGGAACAGATTCTGGGATTAAAAAAGATCAGTCCCCTGGAATTTATACAACCATTCGGATTTGTTCTTTTAAAAATGCCAGATAATTATGCAAATCAGCTCCTTCCTTCATTTCCCGGTCTCAACAACCGAGTTTGGCGACAATTCTATGAGCTGGATTAACCGCAAATGCATCCTGTCGATTCCACGGAGGAAGGAACAAAAATGAAAAGAAGAAAATCAAAACAAACGGAACCCGTTTTGAGCGGGTTGTGACGAATTTGGCGACTGATGTCCTTCACTATTCCGCCATTTCCCTCACTTCGTTTTTGGTGGAATCTTCTAAGAAGTTTCCTGCTAGTTTTCGTCCTGTTCTTTCTTCAAACTGCTCTCGTCCCGCGAAACCTTCTGAAAATAGCAGGGAATCCGATTTGGTGGATATATTCGGGATTTTCTAAGCGAAAACAGGTGTGCAACTGAGCAGTTGGCTGAAAGCCATTGCTCATCAAATTCAGGGAGCCGAAAGCCCTTGCGAGAACACCAACTGCTGGAATTCTCAGATTGCATCAGGGGTATCGCCATTTTTAACTGCAGCCAAAACGTCGTCGCAGGGGTCTGACGTCTTTGGTTTCGGGGTTCTCGCTCAAAAGAGGGGTGGATTGATTTTGCAGTGCATTATCTCCTGTAACTTGAAACGCTTGTTACGTCATTTGCTCCGCCTTGAGTCCAACATTTACTGGTGTGTAATTAAACCAGTCAGAATAAGTATTCGAACAACCAAAATCTTTCTTGAGAAGCTCGTTGCAGTTGCGCTATCAAGCCACTAAACTGCACCACCTTACAAAGACCACATGTCAAACTATGAGTGACCATTTGAGAGACCTGACAGAGAAAAAAGTCTTCTGGTTTTGTTTCCGACTGATTTAGATTTGACTTCCCTAAATTGAGGCGACATACTTTGTGAAAAATTCAAAGCTCTTCAACGGAGTTGTAACAGGTTTTCTGGAAACTCATCAGAAGTGCCGTGCCCCTACTCTTGGAGAAACCCAGTGAAAACATCGGCTTTTGTATATCAACCCCCGATTTATATGAACCCCCCTCCCCCCAACCCCCACACATGGGCAAGGCGGTGATTACGGGGGTAAAATACATTATGAGTTCCATCCTGGTCTTGGCTCAATACATCCTCGCTCTTTGGAGAATCAGACGCAAGTTCAGAGGTTTCCTCCTTAACTAAACTCTTGCCATGTGCGATATTCATAAGGCGAGACAACCAGAACCAAACCGTGCCTGAGATGATTTATGATTTCGCTCGATTTTTCTGAATTAGAAAACATACTTTGTTCCTTGAAGTGAAGACTTCCGGTGGAAGTCAGTTTCGCTAGAGTTGGGGAAGAAAGTGTGCCAATCTGGAACTCAGACCTATGAGCTCCGGCCAAGTTGCCCCTGCACACGAGGACTCGCATCAAAGCCCACCGAAGGATCTCAGAGAGAAACCAACATGAATCCTTGAAAATAAACCTGCGATTCGAGAAGAAGACGAGCAAAAACAAAGATAAACAGTGAAAAACACCAACAATGAAGCTGGTCTTCCCCTGTCTCGCACATCAAGACTCAGCCCAACCTGGCCCTGCAAAACATCGTAAACCAAAATGACTCACAAAGAATGTTTTTTTGAGATCAGGATATTCGAGAATTTCAGCACAGAAAAAGAGCAAGAAGTCTGAAAAAACAGAGAAGGGAACCGACCGCAACTTAATTCTTATCTAAAGTTCTCACAATAAATCTCAGAAAAACTGAAAATAGAATAAGATGGTGGCAAAAAGTGGAGGAAACGAACTCGGAAACATGGAAATTCCAGAGGAGCTCCAGTCGAATCGTCACCCCTGCTCTCAACCCCCTAAAACGTGTGGGGTGTCTTGAAAGGCCAGTGGCGCATGGTCACGAAATTTTTTGGAACAAGTGACGCATGTCATCATGTTCATAAAATGCATTGATTTTTAGAACGCAATTGATTTTCGCGTTTCATATTTCGATTGCTGAGCTTTTGTTTGTAAATATTGTGAAATTCTGGGATAGAACGTGTATTTGAACTGGATTTGTTGAAATGACTTCGGAGCTTGTTTTATCAAGAATTAGGTCTTCTTGTGTATGGCGGACTTTTCAATAGCAATGTAGAATGTTGTCTGTAGGAATTGTTATTAATATTCGAGATCAATTTTGGATCAGTTAAGTTTCAAATGAATACAAGATTAAAAATCTGTATTCGAAATTGTTCTGAATTGTTGTTTTCAGTCATCATGAAACTCGTACTTCCGTTCTTCACGGTGTGTTTGGCGTAGTGTTTTTTCGAAAAAGACTGCAAAGAGGCTTGTGTTTGCGATTCTCGAGATTTGCCCAGGTGCATGGACTATTCCCGCCGCATACACGATGACTGGCTTTTTGTGAAAAATGAGATCTATCCAGCTTAGCTCACACAGGTTTGCGGTAACTCTGCATCATGTTTCCCGAGATGGAGAAACTGGTTTTGAGCGGAAACGAATTTCGTTGCCATAAAGTGTCTGGTCTTGGATTCTCCGGCTTGATTGGGTAGAAGGAATGCCCTCAGCCAGTTCGACCGACAGTACAGACTGTGATCCCATCATCAATACAAACACCGTAAAATACAAGTCACTATTCATTTCGATAGAAACACGTTATTCCAGTGTAATCTTCACTTATGTCAAGCCCGACATCAACAGGCGAACTCTTTCTTACCGCTTCTTATATTCTTGTGTTCAAATTCGATCTGTAGCGAGCACATCTCCATCTCCAAGCCGCGAGAACAACGATTGTCATAGAACAAAAAATCTCTTTCCTAATTTGCTCAATATTATTTTTAACAACAGAAAAAATCACCTCGACCACAACGTTGACGGTCGAGACAGTGATTCAGACTTGACGTCCAGCAAAAACGTACGCCGAGCCGACTTCAACTACTCCCACCCGCCCCTCGAAACCCCCCTCTTCTTTCAATAAACCTTGACAATTAACTAGTATTTCCCTCCATAGGAATTGATGCAGATACGGCCGTGCAATTAAGAATTGCTGTAGCTGAAAATAACGCAGCGGTTGATGCCGGAATGAAGAAACACAGCCTAGTAGTCGAAAATCCCACCGAAGTTTTCCCCGGTAACAACAATTTCAAATCAAATCATCGTGATAATTATAGAGTGAATTAAAATGTTGTACTCCCACCGACTCCTACCGCTCAGCACATTTCGAATATTCCACCAGGTAAAACACTCCCGATGCAGTTCAGGATTTAAGTTCACATATGTTTCTTCTCACCTCCAGTCAACCCGTTTGCTTAGCGCCACCGAGGCTCCGGATAGAACCTCCGCGATCGCGAGAACTTGTTGTAGCCACCAAAACCAGCTCAATGCCGTGACGACAGATAGACCGTTCCGTTCTGTAAATTTCAAATAACCCGCAGACTGATGTTTATTTGTTTCTGTGATCAGGTAATATGTGCCACTTTTTTTCAGGTAGTTTTACGAGTTGTTTTTCTGTTCATTGTTTTGCAAGCCCAGAAATTCATGCGGTGCGGATGCGATCGACTTACAGTTTGTTGAATTATACATGCTCGCAAACCAGTTTCGTTTTCGTGTGTAACACGATCTCGATTTGATCCTTTGGAGTTTCTGTTCCGATATGAAAATGCAAGACTGTTTCAATGTGTTTCTTGAAGTTAACGTAGCGTGTGATGAATCATCTCTCATGCATGAAATACATATATCACATCCAAACCACATCACTTTACTTCGAGGGTTGTTGGCCTCAGTCACTGATAAGTGATTCGGTGGATTATGACTCACAAATAAACAGCTGGTTCCATAGCATGCCTTCGATCTTCATACCCTTGGGCTCCCCCGCTCATTTATGCCACTGAAGACCGGTCAATTGTGCGCAACCCGAGGAAACTGGGAAAGTGTCGTTGAATTATCTGAGAGAGCTCCAAACAGCACATGATGATGAATTCAAGGAGCACAGTACCGTCATCATTAGTGAATAGCCTACAATCCTTGTTCTTGATGTCAAAGTGAAACCAGCAAAGCTTGCAATCAAGGTTGCAATTTTCACATAAAACGATGCCATTCCTCACTGAAGATCAAGAAGTAAACATATGAGAGCGAGTGGAAAAGTTACCTGTTTCGAGTTTATTTTAGAGGTCTGATGGGATACGATCGTTTTCAGGAAGAAGAGAAAGCGAAGAAGAACGAGAAAACAGAATAATCGGGACATGCAAATGCGGTAACAAGAGGTAGCTGACAATTACCCTTGCAACTCACCCATTACCATTGAAAAACGAATGAATTTCAAGGAATTCTCGCAAAAACTCCGTGGCAAAATCAACATGATCTGATTTGTTATCGAGTTTGCAGGGCTTCTGCAACATAGCTCTTTCGTCCAGTCCGGTATCTCACCAGGCGCTAAAAATCATTAAGGTGACTGAGCAGGTCAAGCATAAAGCTTCCAAACACAACTTGAAATAACGAGCAGGTTGTGCATTGCCACTGAATGGACTCGGCAGATGAGAGCTTCGGTAATGTCGGAGTTGTGTCCTAGAAACTGAAACTTGTTCGCTTTTGTGGAACCCGTGAGCTTTCTCTCGTTGAGAGGATGAGATCTTAGTTGTGGGTAGTTTTGCTGCATTCACACAGCCGGAACGTCATCTTTGCCGTGTGCCGACTCGTAGACATAGATTCGCTTATGGACATCCATTTAGCCTTGAAGAAAGAAATAAGTCCTGCTCTCGATCAACGATTGTATGATCAATACCCTCTTATTGGAATTGACATCAAAACACAACATATAAACTCGGCGGGCAGCTTGCTCAAATTTTCCGGAGTAATCATCCATTGTGATCGCTTCCACAACCATCAGCTGCAATCTGATTAAGATGAGAAAAAATAAGAGATGACTCCAAATTTTATGTGGTTTGTGTCTTTGATATTTCCGCAGTCCCCAGGAAAAAATTACTGGTTGGCCATCATGTACTGTCCGTAAGTAAACTATCATGTTTGCTGATCCATTCTTGGATTCGTCGACAATAACTGAAATGAATGGCTGGTGTCAAATCACATAGCTTGTCAGCTGGTAGTGGAGCTGTTTGCCAATAAATATTGAGATAGCTGCCGCTGATTTTGTGGTTATATACAGATTGCCAGTATTCTTCTCATTGCCAACGATTTTTTTCATGGTTTCGAGCAGTATCTCGTGTGTGTAAAACGGGAAATATGAAAATGCCTCCGTGTACCCGAGATCAAACAGATTCATAGTTTCTGGCTGAGGTTCCCGTATTCTTTCTCCCTTCGCCATTGTTGCTTTTTTTATTGCGTTTCCCAACGTCACGCTGCGATTCTAAGTTGTTCCATCTTCACACATTCTACGTGAGTAGCAGACTTTTGGTGATCTCGAGCAGCATTCAGAATAAGTTTGATTTGTTTTCGTTTTTGCGATGAGAGATTCGGTTGCTTTTGTAAACACGTAAACAGTACACCAGGAATTTTCATTGTTATTTACCTACCTACCTCCTTGATCTTTAAGATTCTCCATGCAAGGCATGAAGTTCATTACATAATCGAGTTCGCGCACTTTCAGCCACTGACCTCGATTCTCCCTTTGATCTTTTAGAAATTTCATGGATTTTCCGCGATTTTCACTCCATAATAACAGTTCAATCATCCTCCAAACACTCGCGTTTGTTTCGCGTCTCAACGATAAAGAATCATAGGAAAACTCTGTCCTTCTTTGAAGGGTTTTCCAGCAAGTCGTAATCATTTCAACTGCAACTATCCACTTTTGTTGCTGCTCTCCCGGATCTTTCAACATATCTTTCAACACATGTTCGGGAGGTGATCCTCTACATTGATGAAAAAGTCGATGGAGTCGTTTTAGTTTTTCTGAAAACCGATTCGTCCATACTGTTTGAAATTTTGAGTTTGAACCTGATGATGGTGTTAAGTAAAAACGTGGTGATTAGAATGTCGAAATTTGAGCGACTTATATCAGTCACACGCTCCCAAAACTTGGGCATCAAGAGTTTTTGAATTGACTATCTACTGGCCAGTACGAGTTTCTTTTCGTAAAATCGAAAAGATTTCTGAGTTGCTCGTTTCACAATATTTCCTTTCTCATCCAGTTTCGGTTTGCAATTTCCACCCACCCACCATCATCATCTTTCAGCTGATGGGTAAATAGTCTTCCAGGAATAACTCGGGCTGACGCAAGCCCGGTCATACGATGAATTCAGTTGTTATAAATTTCCATAAGTTTTGGTGAAACTGATAACCAGTGGTAAGAAGTTTTCTTAATAAAAATTCATTGAGAAGTACAGAGTTTATGGTTCGTCCACATGTGCTAGCTGTTGAAATCGATGGAAAAGTGAAGTCATGAATGCCGTGCTGTCCAAAGTACTCTTTGGTGAGATCTGATTGAAACTCAACACCATCATTAGTCAATGAAGTATCAGGTTTGCGATGAGTTGTTTCCAACATACGATCAAAAGCATCAATCCGACGCATTTTTTTGACTTGACAGGTTGCTCAAATGCAAATCGACTCACTGTATTGTGAGCAATGCAACCGGGTTTGACAGTAGGGGAGTGATTTGCAATGCAGGGCAGTCTAGCCCCGATATTCTCTGCAAGTCAGTGACCAAAATAACGCATGCAGTACCAAATGAAGAGTTCAAAGACCTAAAGCCGGTATATTTTCTTATCAGTCACGCGGTTGTCCAAGCCAGTAAAGACCAGAAGGAAAACAATTTTTTCATAATGATTGAGTGAACCTCATTGTTCATTTAGTTGATTGACTGATGGTTTGCCAAGGAGCCAAAAAAAGTTGTAAACGAAACGGAAACTAAATGCTAGCGTGAACACTGCCGAGTAAAGTTATGTCACCATTTATTTGCATGATTTGTTGGCAAATGACATTTTCTGCGATAATGTGATATAGTGATGCTCTATGATGTACGAACAGGTTCATATTAGATAAGCCTGCCAGAACACTGCCAAAATCAAGTTTAATGTGAAGCTGCTGCTATCATTACTCTGCCTGCATTGTTCGCATTTGACTGTTTTAGATGGTGTGATGTGGCGACGCTCTTTCATGTAAAAACAAGTTTTCTCGATGACGAGTCTTTCGAAAAAACATTCATACTGCTTTCGAACGTGCAATCTAAAACAGCTGACCTTTCAATAAGCCTCGTAGATCTTTTCGGAATTTATCGGTTTAAAACGCGTTCTTTTTCACCGTGTGTAAACAGTTGTGGAAACTTTGATTGTCCTTTTCAGTTCCGTAGTTTCGTTCCTCGAGGATTCGGAAAAGTCAGTTTTCCATAATGCCGATATGTTGACTTTCTCTGGATTTGAGAAACGAAATTTATTTCGATTTGGTCGTACGGTACAGTTCAGTCGATGCGATCCGGCTCCAGCCTGATGTCAGTCAGGCTAGCCGGTGTGACAGCTAGACAAGGTCAAGATGTTGTGCTTTCCGAGCATAAGATGTGAGTTCGTTAACACGGAGTCAGGGATTTTCTACGTTAAATCTAACTCAAACCTAACTGAAGACTGCGAGCTCACAGCTAGTCTTCCATAGACGAACAAGAAAGAAAGACAGAAAGAAAGAAAGAAAGAAAGAAAGAAAGAAAGAAAGAAAGAAAGAAAGAAAGAAAAGCGTGCTGCAAAAAAGTGCATGATTGCACTTCACTCTGACAACAAACACTTGTTGTGCAAGCTGAACGCTTGTTGAACAATAGAAAAAAAACAGTTTGAAGCGCACAGGTTTGAAATGTCAATGAAATCAGCCATCCATGAGGCATCCACGTGATGTTTTCGAATTGGCAGTCGTATAAAATGAATGGGGAAGAATTCATGCAAATTGTAAGTTTTAATCGCTTGTGAGAATGCTAACACATCTTTCAATACCTGCTAATAATGGTGTACATATTTTCCTTTATTAAATACAACATGTCGTTTCCAGTCAATATATCATTGTTCACATGTAAATACATGTCAACGACTCCAGGAATGCCGAATCACAAGTGTCAGTGCGGAACTCTACTTGTGAACAAGATCGAGCAACTCAGACACTTCTTCACATGCCTCATCAGGAAGGAAAACTCAAACTTACTTCTGCACTGTCCAGAGCCAGCATGTTCCTACTACACTAGTGACTACAAAACATATCACGACCATGAACGTGTTCAACATTACCTACTCAAACACCAACAACAACAGGATAGCAATGAGACAACGGTTACTACAGCCGAACGTTATCTGATACTCAACGCAGAGCAGAACGCGAATGAGAACGCGACCGACAAAACTACTCACAGCAAATTGATGAAGAAGGCGAGGGATAACGTCAGCGGCATCTAGCCATGCAGAAGTCTCAACGACGGGAAGACACCCATCATGAGAGACATCGGGTACAGAACGAGGCAGAGGACCAGAGAAGGTAATTAGAGACATAAAGAATACAAGCTGAACAGCAGTTGCGTTCACTACAACAGCAACAGCGATATATGGACTCACGCAAAAGGTCACAAATACCTTTAACTACAACGACTCAACCTACAGCACACTTGCCCTTACCAAATCCGGAATAGCTTCCACTAGGCGCACTCACCATACTCTTGACAACCAACACGTCACAGACAAACCAAGCTCATTCAAAAGACTATAATCAAGCCAACACCATATCCCTCTACAAGTACCAAATCGCGCATACTTAGTTCATACAATATTCGCAAGCTGCGATCTCCAACTCGATCGCCGAGTTAGTTCATACACTCGACTGCGAGAACCGCAAGAATCGTCCCGCACTAATCAGTATTCTCAGCCGGCACTCTGGAACCGGAGCGGCCAAGCTCGCTGGTTCAGACAATTGCCAGTCAATCACCTCACATGGAAACCAAGCGTTATTATACCTATGTGAGTAGGTCACCGTCAACTCCAAAAAAGGCTCAATTTCAGTAGACGGCTACAATAAACTCTCCCCATTTGTATTATGCCTCCACGACGGAAAATTTGCTCAGCTCAGAGGCGGAATTTATGAATGTCTGCTAAAACTTAGGAACCCACCCACACGTCGGTAAGACTCACGCACGATCATTTACAGTCGAGTTCTGGCATTTTCATTGATAGATCGGCCTTTGAGGGTTCTTCGAATCCATTTGACTCAACAGTCCAGAAAGGTTATTTTGACCTCCTTGGTGAATAAGCCGGATTATTCAAACCAACGGACGCCGACAACATAAACGGCCTTACCCATCAAAAAGCGGACACCCATTCAAACGCTGCGGATATTCCGTGAGCCATCACGAACTCAATATTCAGGATGGAAATCAACTTCAATAATGGTTGCCGTACTCACACTGCTGCTAGCTTTATCGATTAGCCTGTGTATGCGCTTCGCTTCAAGCAGGACCACCAAGTGTTGCTGTTAATGCCCAAAAATAATCCCCGACACAGGACTTGTCAGTTCTGTTCACAGGCAAGCATAGCCCTACGTGAGAGTCCCACTATCCGTTTATCCAAAACTACCACTCCCGCCATTATCAACCCTACCGGAAGCTCAAAAGCTGTTCTAGACTGACTGACTGCAAGACCATCGCTCATCTTCGACCACCATGACTTTGAACTTTTTCACCATGCTTTACAACTGGGTACTCATCTGCCCTATGGCAAGGGCTTCTTACATCGGGAACGACTATGCCATCAATGTTCCTCCCTGGCAGACCAATCATGCTCATGATCTAGCACAACGTCACTTCTGCTTCAAAACCATCTAGTTTCACGTGGACACCCTTGTGGATATCATCGCAGACAAATGGATTGCAACGACTGAGGGAACATATGTCCTATTCAAAAGTCAGAGCGCTCCCATTGAACTTTTGATCAACCAGCCACTGCCCAATGCCTGTCATCGAAACTGCTGTGATTCCACGTTTCAACGATACAGAACCGAACAGCTCCCTCTAGAAAAAGCAAACAGAACTGATCACGTTCACGCCATATGTGTCAAAAAGAGTACGACTATCGATCGAAATCTATCAACATCTACTGCTGCGCCTGGCTGATCAAGCCGTTGGCGACAACAACCAATTTTGCCGATAGAACTATGAATATCCTTGTGAGCAGTGTTCGGTCGATTTAAACCGCGTCGTTGCTGTCTCACCACCCGAGATATTCGGAGCCTTCGAAATTTTTTACCGTCTTCATTTGATCGCAATGTTTGACGAGGCATGCTCCAACTTTGAAGTTACCCACTCTTGGATCGTCGATTACTGCATTGAATATTTGAGCCTCCTATTTAAACCATTACCCCACCAACAGTTTTATTTTCATCCAGATTCATAATTCGCACTCCGCTGTCAACTTCCGAAATCCACAACATCTCCAGCCGCAACTCTCGCACCATGAAGCAATATCTAACCATCTCATTGGTAATCATATGTATCACTTATGTTCACTTCGCTGCTACACCTTTCGCCGAAAATCTACGCAAACCGAATTATTGAAGGCGAGCCGCCAACATATTTATTACTGGTCGAATGTTGTGCGCATCGCTTTCGAAAAATTTGATCACGCCTGTCATATTTCACAACGTTGACGATGCACATCTAAGTCTACTCCTTATCTGAATCTGCAAACATTTGATCGATCTTCTATGCTCTTATTACGCCGACGAACTCTGCATGTTGGGACAGCAATTGACGCATATTCTGCAGAAAACTGGGACACGCTTCATCAATGCAACTTGCCTAAGCTATTGTAGCGTACTCAATCACATCAATCGCATTATGCTGCTGATCGAATGTATTGAAAACCTCACTTTATATGGAGCCTGACGCCTCGGAGATATCACAACATGGTTTCTCGAAGTACGAAGCTATCACGGAATACTGGTGGGAGCGGAGACGTTCTAGTCCAGGAAGGGAGTAGTATATAAGGACCATCCTTTCATCGGATACTTGACATCACCCTACGGCTATGTATAACCCGGTGTATAACCTCACTTGCCAACTCAATGCGCATTTATCGCTTCGGTTTATTACCCAATCCTAGGTTACGCCGTAGGAACGGGTTATTACAGCGCAATATTCTTTATCTAATAGTACGCACAAGTGCTCGTGTGTGACAGAACTCTTCCGTCTTATGAAGTTTCATCAAAAACCTCCCTCAGTTTGTTACTTTTTGGGAGGACCTCACAACAGACTATCCCCAGAATGATCAGCTACCGCAAAAGGAAGTACTTTCAAAATCCATTATGAATTCCACCGCCATACTCTTCTTCGACTCTTCAATCATCTTCTCCTAGGCTCTTGGTATCGCGTGGAAAATTGGTGAAGGGGGCGAGAGGCTTGTATCGCGTATTCAATATCTGGCATTCTAACACTGGATAAAGAATAATGGAATGGTAAAGCGCCTCCATCGTTTCCAGAATCTCCATCATGTTTGCTTGATTCATACAAGCCAAGATTGGCTCACGCAGTATCTCAATGACCACGCGAGAGCAGTCTTCCCACCCTCTTCTCAATTTTGCATTGCGGATTTGCGGTAGCCGAGATTCATAAGTTATGATTGAAATTGAGCGTGGCTTCCTCTTGAGCTTCCTCATCAGCTTCGTCTTCTGCGCTCGCTGGTTCTGTTGTTTGTCTGGTGAGATATAATCTTCGCTTCGATCGTATTCTTTTTCTCCATACTCCCAAAATAACCAACTTTACGAGAGAACTTTTCGGCGGCTTCAGCACCCTCAGTCTCCAGACGACCTTCATCATGCATCGTGGAACAAAGACCTCCAGTTTCCGTTCATCAAAGTTCCACATCAGTTGAATCCATGGCGTTGTAGCGTCTCATCGCCTCGTTATCCTCAGCTTTCGTTATCCTCTCACTTATCTGACAATCGAATGCATATTGCGAGCAACATTGCTCAAATAATCATTGTCCTATTCATTCAAAATTCTGGTATTTTCAAAATAAATCACAAATCATGATTAACGGAATGTACTCTCGCCTCATTTTCCGAAGAGAATAGTCATTTTTCGACGGTATATTCAAGACAGGAGTAGTGTGGAATTTCGGTATTTGATTCGTCGCAGTCTAGAGATCGCGAATCCAAAGTCGAAACCAACACCAGGAGCAATCTAAGTAAAGCGAATGAAACCAATACTCAGGTTTAGCCAAAAATGAAATGTCACTGCTCTTTATGAACACTCTCACATTGAGGGCGATGAATAAAGAACATAACTGAAATCAATTTAAGACTCTGGGGGCCGCCAAATATCAGCAGTAGAAGCGGAGCAGACGGAGTAGAATGAATCTCCAACGACACCTGGAAAGCGATCCAACAACAAATCAAACTTCAGATGAGCTTCCATTGTCGTATCCTTCTTTCCTGTAGATCCACGAAAAGGATGTTCGAGGATGAACGTGAAAATGGACTAAAGTGTTGAAGAAGGACCTTCGACTACCTCACTGACGAATTTTGAATCTCAAAGACGGAGAAATAAAGAAAGACATACGAACAGGCTTCGAAATAAACATATGTTTGGGAGAGATCAAAGTTGAGTGATGATTCAATGGGGCAAATAGAATTCAATAGCTGACTGAGATTAACACAATGATATCACACAAGATGGGCTTGAACAAGGTAGGATTATGAGTTTTCCACAATGCAAAATTGAATATTATGCGTATTGAATTCAACTGATTACCATGAGTGATTAACCTAAACACCACTTGCATCGACTTCACGCTTCCATGTTCCATTTCAGCTTCCAGTGCAAATTCATAATTCTGACGAACTGTTAGTGAGAGACGTTTTTGTGCTCAAGAATGTGTTTCAGCACCGAATGATAGGAGCCTAGCTACGTTTACTGCTGAAACGTACTCAAACGGCTCCGTGAAGAGAGCTCTATTCGTAAAAGCAACTGAAAGCTGTTAGACTAAATCCAACTCAATTCCAACGGCGAAAACATCAGCTTATATAATGAAATGTGAAGACATTTCCAGAACGAAAGACGAACGATACCAGAAAGAGAGAAGACAATAACGATGGCATATAGGAGTTCAGCAACTTAAAATCGAAGGTTCAGGGAGAACAGCCTTGACCTTTATGACAAGAAGGTGAACATGAAATAAAAATGATTACCATAACAGAGCTCCGTCACAATTGGCAATGAATTTCCGAAGGTATCCTGTCCAGGTTTTGAAGACTGAAGGTCACTAGGTGAAGGCGCATCGTTGCTGTCGAATAGTTCGGCAGAAGCTATCAGCTGATCGAGGATCTCAGCGATGTAGCTGTCGGGTGACAACAAAACAAGCACAACCGGTTTCCTCATGACGTTGACACGTTTATACTCAATATTCATATTGACTTCATACTTCACACGAGATACTTGCACGGAGCTCCATCATTTTTTCCTCGGCCTGCTCAGTTATTGCGTGTTATTTGGGTGATGTTGGTTTGCCAGATAAACGTACGATACGAGTCGGTCGCATCAGGATCAGCTCGAACAGAACGACTGGAGTTGAATGCAACTTTTCGCTTCAAGTTTCCAGGAAATGAGATATGAATACGAATGGTCCGGAAACAAAAAAGTGTATCGAACTTACTTATTTCAGGAGCTTGAAGTGGATGATCCGGTATCAGATAACCTGACACACAATGGGAGGGTCTTCTGGTAAGCTGCCATAGACGAGTGGGAATCCATTCAACGATAATGTCTTGTTGCAAAGGCTAGCCGAGCTCGGCAATCACATTTTGAACTAATTTTTATTTTTAACTTCACTTGCACTACTTCATCACACACATCGCAGGACTCGTTCATATTGTTTTATTTATTATCATGGATCTCTGATATTTACATTAATTCTGTACGTTGTTTGGTCCATGAGACCCATCATGATCGTCAACCGCACGAGAGAACAACTTCAGGCAACTGCGCTCACACACTTTTAACGCTTTCGGAAAATTCCAGATCAATCTGCAACATCGAAGAACTTTAGAAAAACAGAGTCATGGAACTTGTTATTCCTCCTTACTCCCTTCAGATGCGTTGCACGTTCTAAAATCTCTCGATTGTCTGCAGGTGCTGTCCACACTACAAACTGGAGATAACATTTCAAAAATTCATTACCTTGACAACAAACTCGGTGGCTGCGATGTTGTCTTACCAAGCGTGAAATGAAGCCGACTTTGCTTTGCTGTGACATACATAAATCAGCCGCATTTGCCACATTCTGGCTTAACTTTGAATAACAAATGATATGCGCGTGGCAAGGCGAGTGAGAATAAAGTCAACAGCTTAGTGAGGCACCTGATTCTCACTCGAAATATGTATGCCAAGTTTACGAGAGTTCAAACCATCATTCTCAGTCCGTGGGTTCCAGGAAATCGCCGAATTCGGTCAACTATATTCGCACATCTGGAAACAGCTCCACCCGCCGGACCGAATGGAACAGGCTCCATATTTTAGATCAATTTCTTGAATTCCACTGTAATGCTTCTCCAGATATTTATTCACCAGCCAATTTACTGAAGTCGATAATCAGGCAGAGCAAACGCCATAATTGCATGCCATAGTTATTCCCATTTTGCACTTTGAGGGCCTCGGTGCGTGACCAGCTTCCAGCCATATCGTAGATAAACATATCAATACGAATATTTAAATCAGAAACTCAGGCCATTCCAGTTCCATCACCGGTGTGACAAATATTAGGTATCGCACTGCCTTTCGTCAAATCTGATATCACCATGACATTCTTGCTTGTTTCCGACAGGGTTGTGTATTTGAGAAACTGACGTTAGAACGTAGAGAACATCTTCATGAGCCACGTCGTCACCGACATCATCCACGGAGGTACGGCTATTCTCATCTAAGTTTCCGAGATACTTCACACAGTGCATGGACTGAAATTATCAATCTAGCAGATTACCGACTGCCAACTGACGACTACCTTCGAGAAGCCGTCGGTCCGCAATCTGGGCAAGTGAGGGTCTTTCCGTCAATGCAACCTGCCAACAGAGGTTCGCAGCGGCAAACATAATATGACAATTAGTTATATTCCAGTATACCGCCTACGATTTCAAACTCGTACTTTTGTCAGCCACTCTCTCCGTCAATTCCGTCCAGATTATGTCGAAGTACACATGCGATTGGTCGCGCGCAAGTTTTTGACACTGATATCCGACCAGCATCTTGAGAGATGTCGCAGACGCCCTGTATGCGGTTTCTGGATTTCTTCGAGACCAAATCATTCACCGACCTACGTTGTGGCAATTCTTTGTCGGCAACCTCCAGCGGCTCTTTTAACCTTTTGGGATATGCAGCTGGCTCAACCTTCCCAACAACTTCTTCACTGCTGGCGACAGATTTCAGACTTCCTTCTCGTGTTGAGCAGAACTCTGGTCCTGCAATTCAGTCAGTCCAGTGAAATCATCCTAAATTCATGAAAGCATATGAGTAGGTACTTCCGGGTCGACAGGGCCATCGTAGTCTTTTTCGTGGTTCTATAAAAATACGAAACAATTCAATGGTCGAAATTAACAACTGACTTAACAAGTATAGTGTACCATTGAATTTTTTAGACACGGACTGACAGCATTTTTTGGCAAAATGCTGATACCTGCTGCACACGATGCTCTCTTTCGCTGAACATCTTCCCCCATATTTTTTTCACCGTTCTCATCGAAGTATAAGCTAAAAGGTACATCCAGGATATCACAGTCAAAATTACCGTCTTCCGTACTTCCGTTTTTGCATGTCTCGCTCTGGCCCATACTGACATTCATTTCATCCAATAGAATGATATAAAAACTTGAAAATTCAGAGAAATCAGAAATTACACAATGCATATCCTTGTTAATTATGAAGTGGGAGCCACGTAAGATTGTATGGCTTCAGATAATTCTAATTCGCATACAACTCTGATCGCTGGAGCGTAGCTTCACGCGTCTGCTTCCTGATTTCTTACTCAACTGCAAAATGAACGAATGGGAAACAGTACTATCTGTACGCTGAACGCTTGTCTCAATCACGGCAAACTCGATGACACATCAGGGGTGGAAGCTTGATCAATTTACTGATGATATTGTCCGAAAACTATGAAATGCTACCAACTGACATTTTGAAATGAAAAAGAAAGAAATATTCGTGTTGTTCGTGGTCAACTGTGATCGATGCAAAAACCGAACATTTTTCGGTCGGTGAGGTGTGTTTCTCAATGAATGGCAAAACATTCAGCAGATTGATCTGGTTAGGGATCTGTAGAATGCAAACTACGAAATTCAAAAAATGGAAACACAGTCATGATTGAGTGATTTTAACTACGCAAACTTATCGGAAACCAGAAACAATTCGCACAGAGACGATGAGAATTTTTAAGCTCAAGTTGAAATCCACCACATGTGGTGCTCTTCAGTGTAAGAAGATAATAAAATGACGTGGTGAGCACGATGGATTTTTAAAATTGAATTCGAAAAGAATTCGAAATTTCCGCGGACCGCAACAAACATATGGAACATTATTATGAATTCATGAAAGAAAATCATACCAACTACGGAGAGCTTTCATATTGGTGTACGGAACCAAAAAAAGTGTTGATCTTAACGCTCCAATGGCAATTTTAACTCCGTTTTGCTCTGGTAGTTGACACACTCCGTCAAGTTCTGCAATGGGTGGCTGGAACCATGCTTCGGTGGTTTCGAGAAGATTTTATTGCAGAGCGGGAGCTCATCATACTCGCAATCATAAAATCATTGACAGGCTCATAAAGCTTCCAGGAAGCTGGAAATGTTGAAAAACAATCATTTCGAATGAGTTATTCCTGAGCCCCTCATTTGATTATTAAAGTACGACTAAGTGGCTCGGAAATCCACTTTTTCCATGCTGAAGAAACATAACTGAAGCTGTTCGGGGGTTTTGGGTGTATTGGTAGTTTCGCAATTTCTCTTCACCTTCATTTTCGGCATCGCGCCTGTTTGCGACTGCATGACAAAGCTAGAAAACCTCAATCAGCACTCTGAACTACCTAGTGCATCAGATTCACTCGACTGGATTCAAGATTCGTGGAAGCGGTCAAATTTCGTATTTCTCGCGTGGATACTTTTTGGGAAACCAGATGGAGGATGTTCATGAAACAAAACTCAAAATCACAACATCAGAATTTGTTGAATAATTCACTCCAGCATATATCTGCTTGAGTTTCCGGTGGACCTTTTCTTTGTGAGCATCTAATCTTGTCTTTCAGTGATGAAACCATCCTTCGAAAACCATCATCTTGAACAATGTCAAACTGAAGTTTTTGGCAACTGGACCGGACCATAGCGAGTGCAGAAGCAAAAGTGTGAGCAAAAGCGGTAGCGAAAGCGGAGCAAGAGCAGAATCAGAATCCAGTGCAAGAAGAAAAGCGGAAAGATATGCCATTCGGCTTACCATGGTGACTGTTTCTCGATCCACCCATAGTAGGTACTGAATCGGTGACGAATGGGTTACGGCTATTGTGGCTGCTTATTTATGAAATATGATGCGGGTTACGAAAACGAATCCGGTTCATTCCGGTAAAAAACGAATAAGGTCCGAAGCGTGGGATACATTATGTTTTTACATGTTCTCGTGACAATCTCATTCTCACGTTGATATTATTTCACCAAGTGTCGATCTGGTTCTGTTTGAAAGCAAAACACCCCCCCCCCCCTTCCCCCGCGGCCTCACAAACAAGGACATTTCAACCTGAGTTCGATTAAAGTTGATAATTGAAGACACGGTGAATAAGTGTCACCAGCCAAAAAACGTTGACATGCTGGCAAAATGGATCACACGACCGAGATGAGGCTGTTTAGCGATGAAATGTTGACTAATACTCGATGCCTGACCACCGTTGGGGGTCGAATAGCGTTCAATGTTTGCTTGGCCAAGTTCCTCAAACAGCGAGCTCTCCGGTTGTGAACAGTGGATGACTGAAGATGTCATTGTTTTTTGTTTTTTTCATCTCTATTGCAGGCGTACGTTTTGTAAAGCAAAATTGTTTGTCCTCTGGTAAGTGTGTTCCAACGATCTTGCTCTGCATTTCAGACCTGCTTGCGCGGGATTGAGATTTACAGCTTTCCGAAAAGACATTCGGTGAAATTCTTCCTGTTGATCCGTGAGGAAATAATTGGATGGATATTCATTGCCTGGTTTACGTGATGAGGGGAGTATTTCTACTGATCTGAATAATAGATAAATGAGACTAAATTCAGTACTTGATGGTCGATCTGGGAAAAATTGAAAATTGATGCACGGCTATTCTCGATTTCGACCTAATGCTCAATGAGTAAAAGTGAGCCCGTGTTAGCTCTGTTCTTTTATTCGTTTTTGGTTAAGGACAGTTACAATCGATGAAGCCTCAACTCGCAGATCAATCATGGGATTGTGACACTGCCACGTTTGATTTGGAAAATCATTTGTGAATGAAGTGTTGCAAAATTTGAGTCGGTGACATTGATTCTCAAAGACTTTTTTCACACTGTAGTCTCTCCAGATCTAGTTTTGGTAATGCTGTGTTTTGTGTTTCGGTTTTTCCCTCGGTTTCTGTTGGTCAGCTGATTTTTCGCTTTATTGCTGATCTTCATAAGAGGATTCATCTTTGCTTGGATTTCAATGTGATGATACGCAGATGATGCCGACAAAGTTCAAACAGTGATTGGGTTCAGAGATTGTGAAATAAAGAATTTTAACGGAGGATTGTTCAAGGCTGATTTTGTTGCAAAGAGATTACTGTACTGAGTTTTATGCGCAATATGGGGAATATCATCGATTGACAGTCCCCAATTTTGGAAGAGGCCTGGCGAAGTTGAATTCTGTCATGGTAATGTTGGAGGAGGACTAAAAAACAGGGGTTCTTTCTCTAAGGCCATATAATATGCAAATAATTTATCGCGCCGGCAAACAGAACGAAATGGCTGATCTTCTATCGAGGAACTACCGCGAACTCGTTTTAATCAATAGCTTTATTTTAGAATCTGAATTTTATGAACTCCTCGTCTCTGTGTATTTTGCTTCCCCTTCACCGGTCAACGAAACCAAAATGGCACAATTGACAGATCCGTTCTGCGGAAAAAATTATCAATATATTGAATGGATCAACTACTCATCCCGATGTCCGACACAAAAGTCGTGGTGACACTATGAAGGATGACCCTGTATTGTTATTGGTTGTTACAAGTTATTCCCCATTCACTCAAAAAGCAGGTTCTGGAATCAGCGCATGACGACATTGCTCATCAAGGTGTTTCAAGAACTTACGAGAAGATACACGACAAATATTATTGGCTAAAACTGTTCAACGATGTTTCTGAATATTGTAGTAGCTGCCTTTCATGTCAAATGGAACACGGCCTAACACAGCCCCAGAAGGCTTTTTAAAACCTATCCCATGTGAAGGTGCTTTTGATTAAGTAGGATCAGATTATATGGTTCCTTTTCAGACAAGCAAAAAACGGAATAAATATTTATTGGTAGGTTAATCAACTCAATAAATTGGTTGGAACAGGGGCAGTACGAGCCTCGAACGGCGGCGAACGCTTGTCACTTTTTCATGGCGCAAAACTTCATGCGACATGGTGCTCTAACCAAATCATTGACAGACAGAGGAAGTCATTTTTGTAACTCCATGATGCAACAGCTGTTGTCAGCAGTCGGCACGGAGCATGTGACAACTTCAGATTATAACCCTCAATGTAATGGTCTAACCGGAGGAATGAATTACACTCTTTCACAAGCAATGAAAATGTTTGTGTCAGTGTTGTGTAAGTGTCGAGTCTTGAGAAGAAAGGATGTCCTCTGTTTAAGTGTATGAGTAATAGGTTCTCGGTGGCTTTTAAGAACTCATGACGTTGCAGACAGTCTAAAGTGCTTCTAGCAGAAGCGTAATATCTGGACTGTGTTTTTTTGATGTATCATATAAGTGATCGCAATAAACGTGTCAATGTTATATATTGTATTTCAATATGAACTCATTTCGTTTGCCGGACGACAGCGAGTCACACGCTTTCGAAAAATGCTTTAAGCCTTATTTAATGCGTTCATCCCAAAACTCAAGTGCAAGAAGAAATACCACCCGTGTTTTTGTTCCTGCTCGGCCCATATAAATTCAGCTCACATCAAATGCAAATTTCAAAAGAAAATTCAGACTCAAACTCTGCTTGAATTCTTCGTGTTTAATTCTCGCATCCAGAATGTCTATATTACCAGCTATATTCGACTGGAGCTATGCGCGGGCTCTGTTCCGAGCCGAAAGAGACCTTCGTCTTTCGGGATTGTGCCCATCGTTCATCAGCCACAACATTCCACGAGGACCTGCCATTGAACTTGTGGCTGAAGTTGTTGAGAAGATGCGTATCGATGGGAAGAACATGTTCAAAGTGGAATATCTTGGATGCGCGAGTAAGTCTTCTCGTTTCATTTTCCAGAAAATTTGCGATCCTAAATTGATTTCTTATTCTTGATTTGTTTCAGCAAATTCATCATTGAACCGAAGGATATTGTGAGGAGCCTGGGATATCTCCCGAAGCGACCATACGAGGTGACAAAAATCAATGCTGATCTGGAAAACGCAAATCATCACCATCAAGTCAAGAGGATCCTGTTAGTGGAAGTGGATGAAGATGATAAAGAATGATTCTTTCAGTGTGAACGGTATGCCATATTCCAAGAATTCTTTTGTGATCAAGAGACTAAAGTCTGACGTTTTTCTTTCTAGCGATGATGTTCATATTCTGATCACAAATGAGGATGGAATGTGCACCAATCCTCAATGGAAAAGTATGATGAATCGCTATTATCGTGACCTAGGCAGAGAGGTCAAATATCTTTTTGGCGCTACGAACGTGAAGGATTTGGTGAGCAGAACTCATGATTATCGCTGTAAACCATTTGGTGAACCTTGATTCTGTGTTCAAGGTCTCACTCGCTCCGGATAGTCGATTTCAGTTCGAGTTGCTGAAGAAAATTCCCATCGGGATTAATCCACTTCTCTCCGAGTTGGAATATGAACCGGAAGCCGATTATGATTATGACACGGATGGAGTGATGTCGTATCACAACAACAGCAGCCTGCAGTACCATTCGAAAGATCCAGAAAAGATGGCTTCTAATTGGAGTCCCAACCACAATTAATCGAATGCAGCTGCAAAAACTGGATGGCTTCTTACTTCCCAAAATTCCTTAACGCTGATTCTTACTAACGTTTGATTCGATTCAGAAGATATAGGTTTAACTTTGTGGAAGCTCAGAATATTCATATTAGTGTTCGTAGAAAACTGGCTTTGGTTCCAAATTGTTTGTTGTTTTTTCTGGTTTGCCTAAAAAAAATTCAGTTCGCTGGAAAGTAGGTGATTTTTCGGTTCAGGACAATTTTTCGATCGTCACGAAAGTTAAGGATTCCTTCCGGATACGGCTATGGTAAAGTGTGAAGCGGAATGAGAATCCGCCAGACCATGACGCTTTAGGAATATCAAAAAAAGCAAGTGTTACTCCGCTTCACAAGAATCATTGTGCTTTGAATGCAAAAAACATTGGGAATTTTTGAGGGGTTCCAGGGCACTTCAGGTCTACAGTGTGTTATCTAGACCAGGGGGGGGGGGGGGGGGGGTTCACCAAAATGGAGTTGCCTACGTCTGTGTTTGTTACGAGTTTCGTTTAACGCGTTGTTTTGGTTTTTTTCTGATTCTGCTGTGTACGAATACCTGGAGCGTATTGAGTAATGCGACGCTGTGATATTCGGCAGTGGAGATTCAGCGAATTTGAATGCGTTCAGTCTTATATCAATCGGGAAAATCGCAGTTCTGCTTGACATCTTCAACTTTGGAATTCTTCAACTTGGATATTCGAATGTAGTGTTCAACACGGTCCATTCGGGAAACATTCATTTTCTGCTGAATCGAGTCGTTAAAACTGGAATCTGGACAAGTTGCCTTATTGCGGAACATTGCAACTGCGTTTTTCTCTGGAATTTATTTGTGAATTCTGGTGAGATTTGTCAAATACGCGATATTGTGGAAAAAAACCAGACTCAGGTTCTGTTTCTCAGGAATTTTAACAAGTCGACTGCGAAGTTTTGAAGTCTTGAAACCAGAAGGCATTAATCACAAGATCGTCAAGCGAGCTATAAATCCCCGCGAGAATGGATATAATCATATTGATGGTTTGAGATTTTTCGGCTTGAATAAGTGAGTTTGCGTTTTTTCTTCCCACCTTTTACCTTATTCAGAAAATGCGTTGTTTTACAGGCAGTTTAGGCTGACGTTAGCGTCGATAACTGGGTTGTTCACCGCAAATGTTGAATTCTCAACAATTGGAGGAAATGTGAAACGAACACCTGTTGTCATTGACAAAGAGAAATTTTTTCAATGGGGACGTTTTCGGTGCGTAATTTCTTCATTCAATTCACCAATTTTTTCAAGTATTTAAAAATTTAGTTTTGCATTCAACGAGCTGAAACTTTGAGTGAACGAAAATCGCGAGTGCAGCTTCATGTTGGAGAAAAAGGTCAACTAACGGTGTCGGTTCTGGCGGACAGAGAATTTTATTATTTTGAGGTACATCAGTGGTCCGTTTGTAATTTCAGAGATATTTGTTGCTAATTGATCTTTTCTTCAGCCGGCTGATTTGCATTGACCAACTGGTAATGACTCAACTCTCGTCTACCGGAAGTCGGATATTGTCGATGGCGATTCAGCTGCGAATAATCACAATAACCACAGATTTCAATAAATGATTTCAAGTTCGATTTCAAAATTGGAACAGTTTTTGCATTCACCAAAGTGTTTCACATGACCAAGTTGGAATATTTGAGTCAATACTCATTCTTTTGCTCCCGTGACCGAGACAGTTTCAACATTGTCCGCGATGATTTCATATTACATTTTGGGGTTGGAGTTGTCTTCCAACAACGAGTAGTTTTGGTATAAAAGCAGCGAAATTTACAGTTTAAAATCAGTCCGTCATTCGAAGTCCTTCTCAGCTTGAAATCCCTCCAGCATTCCTCACTGAGATTGATACGAGACGAAATAGCTAGCGCCGGGTTGTACTGGGGGACATCACCAATCGACCATCAAAGTTTCTGCAACCTATCATTCGCCCGCGGTATATACCGGAACAAGTGATTGCAACTGAGGAAGTACGAGGTAAGCCGTGTACACTACGCGAGTCTTTGGATGTAACAGGTATTCAATTACGGAATCAATAATCAAAGTATTGTAGGCAATTATTGTTTTGGTTTCAGACTGGTGAATTATTGCCTACCAGAAATTCGTCGAATCCTTGGCTTCGAGTTGCCAGCAGAAATAGATGTGGGGGAACTGAACGAATGTATCCGGGCCTATTTTTATAGCCTGAATATCGTGAAGGTTGTTCGGGCTTATCCAAATGCTGATCTGGAACTTGAATTCGAGATTCAATGGTGTGTTTCGTCATAAACACACGAGGAATGATAACTTGGCATCAATTTCAAAGGAATGATGGTTCTTCCTGCGTTACATCAGCAGCTGGAATGATTCAGAAAAAACTGTGGCAAGAAAAGTACGACGCTTTCATGAAGACTTGTGGAACTGAAATCCATCGTGGCATGGTGAACACCGAGTCTTGAGAAAATTGCACTTTTCTCAACTGGAAAACCACACCGAAAAAATCTTCGCAATTTTAGTTCATGTCTGCTGCGGATTTGATACGTTTGGGCATCATCCCAGAAGGGTCAGGACAACATGGACCTGTAAGTGACCAGGACGAGGAAGAGCTTGGAGGGACAAACAATTAGTCGATATTTTGAGTGAGATCCCACGCGTATACATTAAGTCGCTCTCTATAGTTTCCACTTTTCTGCAATGGTTTTGGATCGATTTGAGCTGGATGTTATATGTTATGTCAGAAGCTGGAATAAATGGTCTTTATACATCAGACTGTTGTTTTGGATGATTCATGTTGGTACGTCCCGGAAGACATTGGATCAATGTGTATTTTCGCTGCAATCATTAGGTTTGAGTCTGATAAAGAGGGTACATAAGACAGTTGTTTGAGTTCGGAAAAGCAAGTCAAAATTGCTCATCTAAGGTTTTCACTTAATTCTGAAATGGACGCAGAAGCTCGGATAGAGCTGGGTCACCCATTTCGCTAAGACAAATGTCGTCGACAGACATTCATCATAATGGTTCGCGTAGCCATGGTCTGTTTTATTTAACTGATTGCGTAACTGTCGCGTGGTGTGCGTACCAGAATTGACATCATTGGGGAGTTTATTGCAAATCAGTTGCCCTTGTATCCAAACGGTAGAGTTTCAAAAGTTTCATTGGAAACAATTCTTCGTTTGTCATAAGTCAATTTCAACGTTTTAGAAAGTGATGTCACCGCTACTTCGAGTGATCGTTTGCTCCTGGTGATGTGGAATGGATAGTAAACTGTGATGGGATCTGGAAAAAGTTCCGTTAAATTCAGACTTGCGGAAAGCATCTCTTTCAGTGTCGAATTATTTATCTTTCTCTGGCAGTCTCTAGAAACTGAGGATCTTTTCGCTCTTGTTTGCTGCTGTCCGTGATTGTTAAGAACAGAGTGGCATCTCGGACTTGAAAATTTCAACAAAGGTTATCTTGGTTGCAGAAATTGAAATAGTCGCAGTACTTTAACTAGCTATTTCCACTATGAATTCATCTGGTTCAAGCGAGTTGGATAAATCGCCTTAATAGTCGCCCAGGTCAGGATCTGGCTCACCAGGTCGGTGAATGTAAAACAGGGTGTCCTGAAATAATAGACTTTGCTCGAGACTGGAGGTCATGCTATAAACCAACAGCATGAGTTTTACGGTATCAGTGTAGAGCAGACGGCTACCAAGTGGCATCATAAATTTCAACAGCAATAGCCGAGCGTAAGATGTCGTGAACCTGGATTTTATGTACGTGTAATCTTAATTGCCGGGAACAGGACAGGAAATTTCTTACGCTGAAAGGATGACGTTTGCTCTGACATTTGTCGCAGCGGATTCAGATTTCATCTTGTAGGATACTTGCAAAATGTCATCGCTCATCAGCTCAAAACCGGAAACGTTGAATTCCCCCGACAACAGATAATTATAAAATTTCTCGGGTTTCTCCACAAAAACTGAATTTCCTCGAAGATCTTATTCGCCCAGCTTTCCCCCTGAAAATTTCAGTTTTAAAGTGATTCTGAACAAGTTTTTGAAACTAACAGAATGTATTTAGCATATATTTGGCCAGAGAATGAAGCCCTTTATTTTTCTGTATCTTGTCCTTCTCCAGCTGAATTCCTTCTTTTTGGAGGAAGCGAGCAAAGTAGTCATTTTTTGGACTCTCATTTTCACAGTCGGAAGGGAATCCGCTTGCTTCCGTTTTGATTTTGTAGAACAAACCAATATATTTGTGAAAAAGTCCCTCCTTTTATTCGTTGTATTGCAAGACTGAATATAGGTCAAATATTTTGTAGGCTTATTCAAGAGCTTTGTGGATTTCTGGAGTACATCTGGTTCCTGTCAGAACTCGCTCTGATTCATCGTGAAACCATTCTTCGTTGGTCTTTCTGTGCACATATGATCTGCACAACGGGAACGTGAGCTTTCCCGTGCGATAGGGTAGTGAAGAAAGAAGCAGGAGTAGTATGCGACACTTGACGATCCCAAAAAGGGTCTCAACTGGTGGGAAGTTTGAGTCATAGTAAACTGGTAATCCAATGGGGTATTTCGCCGTCTCGTTGATGTACGGATATTCTATGGAAATGAATATCGAACCCCTTTCTGAATTGTTGGAGATAACGACCGAGCCTCACGATATATAATGTCAACCGAACGATTTTCTTCTCCACGTTCGAGGTCGCATTTGTGATACAGTCTGACTGCATTAGTTCGTCCGCCATACAAAGCCTGCAAAAACCCCATTCTCGGTTGTTTTGAATCACGTTGTACGAACTCACTCACGTCTCGAGGATTTAGTGGCCCAACTTTGTCGATGGTCTTGGCGAACGCAATGAAATGAATGTCGTTTGCTGCCTCATGTTCTCAGATGATACGTAACTCTGGAGTCATGTTGCCTATTGTCACCCAACTGCTCTTCCGTCTGCCGGTAGATTTCTCGCATGCTGATTTTTTGAAATGGGTCAACTACATGTGGCTTGCTACACTGGGGGCAACCATGCCACATACACCCCAGAAACTCGAAGCATGTTCCGGTGGCGGAATCTCTTTCGTCCACTTTCCACCTCCCAACTCTGATCTCTCTGTCGATGCTAAATCTAATGAATTCTTTTTTGCTCGACGCTCCTTCCTGTACCAGTTGTTGAAAGCCTTACGTTTTGAATTAGAAATAAGGCTGAAGTCATACGAGGCTTTCGCAGGCCAGGGAGTCACTGTATTCCAGTATTCTGGTATGTTAATTGTGGGAGGGAATTTCAGTTTTAAAATTGGCACTCTGAACGTCTTGGCAAAACCGTCAAGCGATGCAGGCACGTAATTGAGGGAGTCTCTGAAACATAAAAATGTCAGATGAGAATCAAATCTGCGTTTCTAGCTTACCAGAAACGTATCTTGTGCTGCGGGATATCCAGTTGCAGTAGTTTTGATCCGTCAAGATAACTTGAGGGACGATACCGACTTCGATGAGATGTTTCAAGATGAAATACTCATCGAAGCTCTATACAATAGATGTTTCAAAAAACAAATAATGAAAAAAAAAATTATCATATCACCTTGAGATTGTGAGCAATCACAATGTAATGCGCAAATCGAGGTTGAAATATGAAATTCGAAATTTTCGATTTTCGAATTTTGAATTCTGGAAATCTATGAATTTCGCCGTCTACCCAAATGACTACCAGGTTCGAATAGAATACGTTGTCGTCCTGTTTCATGGTTTCGAAATCAAAATACATCCTCTTGCTGATGCTGTGGCGGTAATACTCTTCTTGAGTCACTCTCACGGGTTTGATGAAACACCGATAATTATCATTTGATTGGAGCTGTTGTGGAGCTGCTGGAGTCACTAGAAGGCAAATAATTTTTGCCATCCCCACTATACTCACTCTCCTCACACTCTCTTTCCGAAGAACTGGTCTCCTCTTCCTCCTCTTCATTCTGCTCCTCCTGTTTCTCTTTCTGCTCTTCCTCTTCCTTCTGTTCTTCCCCGATTTCTTTTTCCTTATCCATCTCATCTTTCTACTCTTCATTCTTTCTTTCGGTTTCTTCTTCACTCTCACTCCCAACTCTTCATCATCCTCTTCCTGAGTTTTCACCACACTGGTATTGCACCATATCTCCAACACTTTCGGGAGCTTTCTCTCTTTTTTCTCCTCTTCTTCCTCAAGTTTTTTTCGAGGAGATTGATCCTCCTCTATCGCATCTTACACCATATGGGCTCACGTTTCCTCCACAATCTAGGTCAGGTCTTGCTGAGCGAGTACCTACTGGCTGGCAAGCCGTTGAGCTGAACGCGCATCATCCACACCATCGACCTTAAAAGGCGCCATTTTCAGTTTTCCAGTTACATTTTTCATTTCTTGTTTTAATCATTTGGATTCAGTTTTGAATAGTATATATTGTTATTTTAAATGTGATCAAATATCTTGCTTATAAATTTTATTGTTCAGGGCTTGCTCACGATGTCGACGCTACGGGATCTTCGTCGACAGATTGGGGCTCGCTACGGAGAGTTACGTTAGGGTCTCCGGGTATCTCCTGCTTTTCCGCGTCTTTAGAGGTGTCCCGGCAAAACCAATTGGGGTTTTTGTTCTGCATGCTTGAGAAGGGTGTTTCGTGAGAATCTGGCAAAAGATGGAAAATCAACAGGAAGTTCAAGTTTATTTTTGCAAATTCAAGCGTGAAACTTGCAAATGACTTGGTTATGTGTACTGATCTATGCCATGCGTGTGCGTAACGCATCAACCTCCCGCAGATTTCCCGTTTTCACCCTGATTCCTCATGACAGCTTTCTTCGACATACACGCAGCATACATATTTTGGGCATGTTTTGCGCACGTTTATTACGCACTTGTACGCTCTTTTCTGCGTACTACCGGTTGGCGTTTCTCCAGGAAAGTGATGCAATGGCTCCATTCAGCACTTGATTTGTAGACTTGGTTTCTTTTTTTCGGTTTCTACTCCGGAAACGTTACAATTGTTAGAGTTGGTCAGTGTAGATGTGCATATGAGCTTGGATCCGTGTTTGTTTTTATTAATCGGAACCAGTGCCCCTCGTTTTTGAATCAAAACAATAGGGCCGATTGGTTGGTGCTGATTAATCAAGGGCGATTGACTGGAGCCGATTGGTTGTAGTTTCGTCACGTCCCACCGCCACTTTCGAATATAAACTCTTGCTCTTCTGATATTCGAAGTCAGTTGATCATCCTTCTCATCTTTCATTCAGTCATGAATCCCGATTCGGTCATGCTAATGGATGACTTGTTTGATTTCGTAACTTCACCTATTGCTCAGTCTGTTGAACTTGTTTATCCTACCGACGATGTCTGGGCTGGGTTGAATGAAATTCTTGATGAATAGCCGTAGATGTACTACTCAGGATACTTTTGAGTGTTTGGAGGAATACGAAGTTTCGACCGAGTCAGCCAGTATGCGGAAAGCCGTTTCTAAATCCTAAGTGCTGTTGTCGTTGAGTTCCCAAGGGATTGTGGTCGTTCTCCGTGGTTCATTAGACGGGCCGATCACATTTGAGGTCAAGGTAGGTCTGAATCTTCGCGCTTATTCCCATCATCCAAGGTACATCAGTGATCGTGTCAGTGCTGCTCATCCAGTACGAGGAAAAACGGGATGACCATCACGAAATCGATATAATTGCCATGTAAAAGAACTAATCATGGACAATTAAAGCAACACTGTCATACTTTCGAATCGTAGCAAGTTATTGAAAACACTGTATGGGATGTGAAAGTGAAATGGGATGTGTATACATCGTACATTTTTCGATTGGCTCGTTTTAAGTGAAGACCCCGCAGTACTGTGACGGTTGGAACCTGCCGTCTGCGTCGTTACAATCATGAAGCTATCTCGAGTATTCCTCCGTTGAACTCTATGAGCGAAATTGAACAGAATCGAATCAAAGAAAAAGGTGAACGACTCGAACTCCCAGTTCGATTTGGAATCGTTTTCATATTCAATATTACATTATCGCAGTTCTTCCATTGGAAATCTACAAGGCTTTGGAGAACGCTGTGCAACCGTTGCTGAAAACAGACGCCAGCTTCAGGAAGAAACGTGCTCAGTATCTCAAAGCAGGTAGAGAGTTTTGCGTTTAGGATGCCTCAGATCATTTCAAATGCGTGTGATGCTCTTATTGAACATTTTGACCACGATCTGTCGTCATTCACATTCGACACTTTATTCGCTGCAGAAGAATTGCACGAACGTCTTGTGAAATATTCAAGTGGCTGAGATGTTACTCGAGCAGTTGCAAGAGTTGTCCCAGGCAGAGAATGAAGAATGCTCGTACCCAACTCCGTGAAACAGCAAGATATTGAAAACCAACAACAACAAAAAAGCCATAGAAAGTTCTGGGTCTGTAAACATTTGGTGCTTCGGCAATGCGGTCCGACATGATAGCAGGCAAAGAAATTGTCGCTCCTCGAAAGATGCCGTATGTTCCACACTCATCTCTAACTTGCTGAAAAACATTCTGGGTGGATTTCATGCAGCTTTGGTTGATATTGTTTTTAAATAGATCGATCGGTAAGCTACATGAAGGTGTGCCAAACAAGTTCGTGGTGCTAACAGGTGCATTTCGTCTTTTTTCGACACAATTCTATGTGTTCCGAACACATTCATCAGTCAACAGATACACATCGACCACCTACGAGGTAATTTCGCTTGCCGAATGGCAATATAATTACAATTTCGGAGTTTTTTATGACATTCCGTTCTGAGATGATGTCATCTGTGTTGGCAACTTCGAACTTCAGCATACGCTCAGCGCACGCTACAGTACGTGTGGCAGTGAAAGCGAGGAATGATGAATTGTTGCACAATCAACAGATACCGCAACAACTATATATTGCAGGAGAATATTACTAGTTTGTATTCGGAGGGTCCTCCTGCTTCTGTTTGCATGGGTATGAATTTTAAGGAAGCTCGAGGCAAACCAAGCTGCTATTCTCATAGCCAGTTCAAAGTCATCGCATTTTGGAAATTCAAATTTTACCAATTTGCAGAGTCTGACAATTTGCTATTCGATGTGATATGGATGGCTACAAGTATAGGACATAATACCGCCGCAGCATTTTAAGCAACAATCCCGCCACTTCTTCAGCGCCGCTATGGCGGTCGTTGGGGGAATGGAATCATCAGACCTCCGCCCAACTGGGGTAAGTTTCAGATTGGTCGATTCATCAAACCCCAGTTGGGCGGTGGTCTGATGATTCCATTTCCCCGACGGCCCCCACAGCAGCGCAGGGGACTGGCGTGATTGCGGCTTCAAATGTTGCGGCGGGATTTTGTCCTATGCTCGAATATGAGGAGGAGGACTTTGAAGGTCTACTAGGATAAGGAATGATGTATCGTTTCCACAGACTAAAAATTGCTGTACAACGACTGAAAGATTCATCCACAATCTGTTTGTTTATATACCACGATTTCATCAACCTGCTTTTCAGAATGTCATTATCCATCACAGTGAGATGCATTTGGAAAAAACTGTTGATAAAATCACACACAAGACCTCCGTTGAACCACTGTTTCTTGTAAATGAAGATATTATTTCATTCTGGAAGAACCCATACGCAATCAGGAGCAGGAAGAACACAAGTTTCTGTCCGCGAACAGTGCTGTTTGAAATTGTGATGTTTCACGTTGCCGAATCTTGTACTCGCATTCGATCACACTACTCCAATGCTCAGAGTAAGAGCTTGGTGCCTCTACGAGACTATTAAAACATTCTATACCTTGGTCACTGCGAAAGAATGCCACCCAGTGTTGTCCGCTCTCATGTGAAGGTTCTGTATTTGCAATATATGCGGCTGGGAGTTTTTTTGTTCTTGGTGGAGTGTAAGCTGCGAACACTCCAACGAAACCATCGCTCACTGTTGATGTCTTCATTCAAAGCTATTTCTATTCGTTGGTTGATCATGATGTAAAATCGAGAATTGCTCGGCGTTGGTTGTTGACACTAATTGTCGCATCGTAGACTAAATCAGCAGTCAAAATAATTGCTTCCGTCAGTGCTCCTTCAAATCGCATGTTTAGATTTGAGTATTCTTGTTTGATCAGAGTAGGTGCACCTCGAGATGTGCAACTTGGTATGAAATCGAAAGCGAGAACCCTGAATCCTTTATTATATGTAGTTTTTGTAAACGGCAGTGCACTGTTTGCGTCATTCGACACTTTTCATGTTCGAAAGAAACCTTTATATGCTCGTGACGGATTGTTCGTCGTGAAATTCATTTTATATCCATTGAACAGATGAATTTTAACATGAACTTGTGCTGCAGCGTTGAATTTGAAAATGTTTGATAAAAAGAATTGGTACCATGCGTCCCCGGAGAACCTCTTGAGGTCGTCATTGCAATCATCATCATTTCTGGAAATTGGCCTGTTACCATATTTGAACATTCAGAGAGTATCTTGCTCGTATTGATTTTCATTTGCCGCATTTGAACTTGTTCGAAATGGGTAACCGCTGGTGCACGGAGTGGGCGTTTCGAGAGTGCATTAATACATGAAACTGCTGGCCCATATTTTCTCACACACAGCTCAAGATTTCGTATAGCTGCTTTCGGAATGAGCGAAGCACCAAACCGTTGAAACTGATGCTGGGCATGGCGCGTACAAATTTGATTGTGTACATGACTCCTGGAATAATCTTCCTGAGAACAATCACAGTGAATTTTCCCACTGAGCCGAAGCGGCTTTGTACCATTCATCAAAGCATGTCTTGTAGTTTGGTCTGAGTCAGGCCATGTGCTAACAGCCGCAACATTCTCTACACCAGCGGTGTATGTTCCCATATGATAGATCTCGTCCGAGGTGCTGTCATGGCTTAATCTCTCACGAGAAAATTTGCTTCTCACGGTGCTTTGTGAATAACTCACTAGGTTCTCCATATATGCACTAATGTAGCACAGATTCCAAGAATGACAAATTGACCTTCCGATCAGTTCATTTGTGACTTTCTGAAACGAGACATTCATTATGTGAGGGATCCGACGCCGTTTTATCTGCTTCAACAATAAAGATTTCACATTGACAACCCATGTCAGCAAGATATATCAGGTCGGTGGATGGTGCAATGTCAAAAGTGATGTCATCAGCGTCATCAAAAGTTGCACTACTCGGTCCGATGTGAGCCTTATACGCTCTGTTGTCGTTGGTGAATAAAAAATACCCAACTATCGGTCAGATTAGAATTTTCAGAGTCTGGTTTTTTGCACTCCATTAATTTCGACTGATTTTGGATCCTTACAAACGCGGTTTCTTTAGTGGTTTTCTCTTCACGTTCCCGGTTTGTTTTGGTCTGAGTTTCTCGAAAACAGTCGTTACTGCTAAATCAATGGCAGTCTCCAGCGCTTTCGATGCAGCGTTTTTGACGTGTGGTTGTAGGCCATACTTTTGCCAAAAATATCAACTTGTCGCTTCTTTCGCTGGAAAATATCATCGAAAAACAACAGGTGATATTGTTGCTCTTCTAGATGAATTTATCGAATTTGTTTTCTCCCTGTCGTTCATCTGATCATGAATATTTCTGATTGTGCGTGAAATATCTCCTGTGTTGTTATTGCTTGTGGAATCTTTCAAGATGTCGTACTCTTGTGTGAAAGAGTACTTTTTGAAAATCTGACTCTCAAATCTGTTTGCTGGCCCGGACTAAAATTCGCAGCACAACAAGGTGTGTCTTATATTTATCTCTAATGGGCGTCTTGCTCATTATGCAGCTGACTTCATAGTTTTTTGTGAACAATGGAAGAGCTTTGAAAGATATTGCAGAATAGCGTCCAGAAGGTAGTATACTGTGCTTTTCGGAGAAACATTTCAGGAGTCAGCTTTTTGGTAATGTGCAGTTGAGCATACTATGAATCCAGGGGATTCTAAGGATGTCGAGACCTTCAAGGTGCTAAGTGACATCAATTTGAATTTGGATGGGATTGGATGTGCCCTTATCAGAAGAATTTCACCGGAAGTGGATGCGTCCGGATTTTGCTCATTCGATCATATTGTAAAGGTATGGAACACTGAGACCTTCACGGATAATTTTGCTGTGATAGACGCAAGTTATTAACGCTGCTTGAAACAAAGTACATCTGGTGGGATTTATTCTCTTTGTTCTGCTGAGTTCTCTGTTGTGACGCTTATACTGTGATAAAAACAGGTAGATCTATCGAATTCTTCAATACGTTCTTAAATTCAAATCCGAACTGCCGAATGGCGTCGTCGTGACCTTCACTACAGAGTGCTTGAGCTGATTGAACTCGGATAAACCGCGATCATGTCGCATTTTTACTCAGCTTTAGTTTCCGAGATCATGTCGATGCTCAAAGTTGAAACTAGAATCGACCAAGGACCACGAGCCTTTTTTGCCACGACCCTTCTTCTTCTTTTTTTCACATGCTCAAAATGTAGTGATGTGATTTGAAGATGAAATCGAGATCTTAATCAAACAGACTGAACGGATTGATCGAAAAGCAGTTCATTACGAACGTGTGAGTTAGGAGGTAAGAGAAGCGATGCAGAACCGCAAGTTGGAAAAGTGTAAAAAGTGAAAGTAAAGTGTTAAGCGTAGAAGTTCTGGCGGAATCGAGGCCGAACTAGGTCAAAAATGAAGTTAGTAAACGGTTGAATAATTGAGCTTCAACTGAATTTTAGAAGCGACGATCCCCTTCTTGGGGTTCGACGAACTCGTCGAAATTGAGTGGCACGGCGAAGGTGAGATGGATTTTGTCCGACGATCTGTCACAAGGACTCGTGAGCTGAATCTTCTAAGGCATCAGGATGGTAGAAATGGAGGTACTTAATATGACGATCATAAGATTTATATTTTTGCTTTTTGTACAAACGGATCTGCTCAATAATGAAACACCGCTTCCAGTCGGGGTTGCCGTAAGCACCTTCCCGACTCCAGTCTGGCTAAACCCTACACGATGAATCACGGGAAGTTCGTTTTCATACATTGCAAATTATGCATTTTCTCAAGAGCAACACAAAAACCGGCTTACTGCACACAAAAACCCAAATATTCATTAAATGATAATCTGGGATTGAAAATGACCAAAAGCAACCAAAGAAATCAACAACAAGATTCAAAATGCGACTTCGCTAGTGAAATTTGTAGAAGGAGCGGTATTACCGTAGAAGCAGGAAGTCCAGTTGTGGCCTTTTTCTCAAGCCGCTCGCGCAGCCTAAAAGTATCAAACTGATTAAAGTCAGAAAAATTTCAGCTGACATGATCTCATCCGTTCTTCTCAGATTCAAATTCGTAATCAATAATTCTGCTTTTGTGAATGTTATTCACCTTTTCGAGAGTAGAAATCCTCAGCTTTGACATCTCAACGGCAATATTCACATTTTGTGAAGGCAGTGACGTCGCTCCTTGAAAAAAACAGAAATATCAGAAAACCCAAAACAAGTTTACTTTTTCGTGGTAGTTTTCAAACTGTTCAGTACGAAAGCGTTTTTTCGCATATATAACAATCTTTTCATTCAAAAAAATCTGTTCTCACCTGATAATGTCCCGATCGAATTGATGGCTCTTAAAATGACAGGCAAAACTGCTCCCGCTAGCTTGATTTCCGCTACGATGTCTGAAACCAACGAAGAAAATAAATCATCAAGAACATCAAATTTTGCTGCGACGTCGCTTGATGGGAAGAATTGAACACATTCAATTTCCAATTTTGGAAAAAATTTAGAAAAAAATTCTTACTGATCAAACATTTTTCTCAAACCAAATTATAGCAGAGGAAAATCTAGATCACTTGTTTCAAAATGTCAATACTCATTATGCGGTGAACGAATTTATTGCACTCCATAATAAAATTTCGAAAAAAAATACGTTTTATATTATTCAGAATCTAACCACGCGCACGAATGACAGCCGTCTCACTCCTCCAGTCATGGAATCCATTCTGCTCCATGAGCATATTCCATAATTCAACGAAGATGAATCTTTTCCCGTTTTCGTCGTGCGACGTCGCTGAAAAAATAAATATTTTCATCAAACTCATAGAAACACAAGAAAGAAAATCACCGAAAATCTAGCAGGAGAATGTCAGAAGACTTTGAAACATTCAACTAACATTGCTTCGACTCTTACCATGTGGATTATTTCCCTCTTTTTTTGGTGATTCTTCAGTTTGTCATAGCTGCGTTGCCATAGCTGCAATATTCAGGGGTGAATAAGGGAGAATCAGTCCAAGGGTTTCTGTGGTAGACTTTACCAAGAAACAGATTGGGCTGGATTAGCTGGAATATGTCAGCAGACGTTGATTTCCGAAACAGAATCGTAGATCAGTAAAGTTTGCAAAACAACTAGACATTGCGGGTTGGCGGTAGCCAACCAGAGCGTAGCATATACTGACAAGCCAATAACGAGATCGCAAGTAAAGCGGCCAGCCAATGAACAACCTATCAAGATGAAAATATGTCAGGGCTACTGTAGTTACGCGTTGCGACGTCGCAAAAAACTTGAGAATCGAAAATGATTATCTTGACATTTTTCACATGAGAAATTTTTTGATCGTTGAAATATAAGTATAAAAAAGTTTTCTGATCATTACGTTCGTGAACGGAAACCTCAATGGCAACTCAAAGAATAATGATTCAGACTTGGAGTTGACTCACCGAAATTGAGCGGAAGAAGAGATGGATTTTCTAGTTATTCAGAAGAAAAATCAGAATTTCCGCAATAATAACAGCTGATTCAATCACAGATGAGTCAAGAAGTATATTGATCATTCTCGATGTTGTCCTAGACATGAGCTGCTATGGATGCGACGTCGCATAAGGCAGCCAATATCTGCATTATTTCAATGGAACGTATTCAATTTTCGGAATCAGAATGTTTGAAATCACGAATGAATGAGACGAGATGCATGATGATGAAAGATCCCGCGAAAATCCAGCAATACCGAGCACAAGCGTGCAAAGACGAAGTAGACCCCACGTAGCAGCCAAGCGGGGTAGCTCGCTACCGTGGCAAGCCAGGGGGGGCGTGCAAGCTGCATGGCTGCTTTGTCTCAGGTAAAATCTCGATTTACAGCCGGGTGAAGTACGATTGACGGTTTTCAAACGGACTTTCGAATCTGATATTAGTCTCAATTGTTTGCATCATTTAAAAGGTTTAAAAGTTCATGCACTAATTACTGAAGCTGATGGACAGTTTTTGCTTCAAGAATCATATGGAACTTTCTTGTACTTTCTTGTATAACTTTCTTGTAATGACGGCGACGTTGTGTGTCCGATATCGATATCGAACAGCAGAAATTAATTTGGCCTTGAATTCCAGTTGATGTATTCTTGCTGAATTCTCTGAGCTGATTTTCTCATTGAAAGTAAAACGAGCTATGATGTCTCGGATTTTGTGATCAGTATAGGCAATTGAATTCACTAATCAACATCTCTATTTTTGTAATTTTCAAATATTTCGCGTGCTTCATTTTATGATTTTTCATTGTTTTATGCGATTATTTGGCATTATGGAATAACCAACAGCGTGTTGGCATTTCATCTTATATATTTCAATAGCAAAATGCTCTGTTATCCAAGATTGATCCGGGATACTGAGATTCGATAAAGTGTGGATCAAATTTTTTGGGTTTTGTCCTAACCACAATTTTTTCCGTGGACATTCCAATTTAGGATATTGGTATTGTGGACATTTACTGGAGCCTAAACTATAAGAATTTCCTCGTTCTGTCCAGAATGATTAATGTTTTGAGTTTTCAACTTCTTCAGCTTCAACGCTTCCAGATTTTGAACTGTTGTACCACACATGCTTGTTATTTTCATCAAAACGATTGATTCAGAGCTGAAGATAAGACAGGCAAAAAAATTCCGTAACTTCATGAGGTATTCTCTCTATTCTCGTTTCCCAAACCCGTTATTTTGTCAAAAAAACTGTGTTCACAATTTTCTGGGACACCAGTCTGCGGAAAATATGGAAATCCGGAAGTGTACAAAAAAGTTCCATTGGAAGGAGAGACCTGCGTTTCAGCCACTGGCGAAAAACTATGGCGCTTTTTTGTATTCGTCATAGTTTCCCTAGAAGCCGGGCGAATGGTGGCCATTTAGAAAAATCCAGGTTATTAACCAAAATCCCCGAGTTCATGAGAATGACTTGAATGAACGCAATAGTTGTGACCACGTTTGTATGTTTTGAGAAAAGTGTTCATATTGCTGTACATTCCATGATTTTTTCTAAAGATTCTTCCAAATTGTCTGAAAGAATCAAGTAAAAACCAATTAGGAAGATTCACCACAAGAGTCGAGGATCGTTGAGTGTTGATTTCGCAAAGAGTGAGTGATCTCACAAACCGCGATATTTTTGGAAATTGACGATAAAACTGAAAAACAGTGACGCATATACCAGGATTTTGTGGGCGGTCCCGGCCTAAGAACTGCTTCATCATCGGCTGAGAAAAGTTTTTCCAGTTTCTGCCCGACGCTTGATCTGTTTTTGCCTACAGAGCTCCAAATAACAACGTTGTATGAACGCAACAAGTCACTCCAAATCCTACTTCAAAACGTTAAAGAAACTGAATTAAAAACGTTCCGAAAATTTCTTTTTCCGAAAGCCATCGAGAAAGATTCGTCCGTAGTACACAAGACGCAAATTTCTCGCCGCAAAAACATTCGAGATTGTTTGTGTTTCACCATCTTTTCTGAAGAAGTTTGAATAGGCAACGTTATAAATGGATATGACCTCTTGGTTCAGTACCTGATCCGTTTGAACAAGTCCTGACTCGTCGTCATTCCATTTCAGGAGGTTTTACGCGGGACCATTCTGTGCGATGGACTTCATCCCTATTTCGATTCGACCCCAACCGGTTTCATATGAACATGTTTCCGGGCTAAGAGGCATAGAACTAACAATATGAGGTTCACCGAGCTCAAGTTCGTTGGTCCATTGACCAAGAATGCTTCCGGTTTCAAGTTCTGGGTCTCCAGGCTGACTCACGTAGATTATCGAGTATGTATCATAATAAGCACTCCTCCATTAAGTCGATCTAACCCACACAAATGACGCAGACGAGCAAAACTGGTTGTAAAACTTGCAAAGGCCGAGTTGCTCGAGTTGTTACCTCCGTTGAAGTCTTCGGCTGCCGAAACTGGCATCATCACACAGGTTTCATTCCCAACGCTGTGAATATCTGCAAAAACCGAGCGGAGTACGATTCCTTCTTCGTCATGACTTCTTGAACGTAGAAATCCTTTCGTTCTTCTGTTTGGCAGAAAACTGGGTAACCAGAAGCTTCTGTTTTGATTTTCGGGAAAGTGTCCACAAAATCAGCATAGCACTAGTAGTATTTAAGCCTTATGGCTTCCGTATGTCAAGACACTTGCTACTGAAAACTGGTCTAAAGCACGTTTAAATGAGCTCATCTTTCGTTCCGTTATTGTGTGACTTTTTCACCATCACAACTATTGTTGTGACAATTGGAGGCCGTACCGAGAGTGCTTCAAGGATGAAACGAACTCCAACCTGTCGATCGGATTAACGTCTATTACATTCGGATTACCACGTTAAGGTGAGATTATTCAGGACGCTGAATACCCTTACTTAAAGTGGAGAACCGGAACACCCGTAAAACTCTCGACCTAACATCAGTGAATTTATTCGACTTCACCGCAAGTGCCCAAAATATCGCTGCTGTAGCAGGTAAAGCCACCGCAAAAAACAACCGACTAGTTGTTACTGCTGTACAAACATATCCAGAAGAAACTGAAAACCTCCCCGTAACCAAGACTGTACGAATTTTTCCAGTCGAACCCGGGGTTGATTTTTCTCAAGAAATAGTTCTGGAAGGTGCTATACACCCGGCAAACAACTCTCATTCAGAAGACGAAAGTGACGAAGAAATTAACCGGTACTGATTGTTGCGCAAGGTCTTGCTCAATTAGTGAATGGATTAGTCCAGAACTTGGGACCACAAGGTCAACGGGCACAAACAAAAGTCACACTTAAAGACCCACCCACTATCAGCGGGCAGCCTCATGAAAAGCTGGAGATTATGTTATACAATTCGAAAGATTTGCTGAATATTACAATATAGACGAGGCTGGAAAGAAGCGCCATTTAGCGTTGGCTTTACAGAAAAATGCGTCGAGATGGTACGAAGCGAACAAAAATATACCCTTGGGTGATGATTTGAAGAACGACTTCGTCAAGACTTTTTTAAGAAACCATTTTGACTCTGACATTTCTGACGGCATGCGTAGAACATTATGTGTTGACGACCCACTCTCATTTGTTTTTGAAATTACAAAATACATGCAAATAGTGAAACCGGTAGTAACTGAGGAGAAAAAATGTCAAAAACTTTTCGATAGTTTACCGGCGACCATGAAACGGTCATCTGTCAGAAACCCACCAATAACAGTGAAGGCTTCTACTGAACGTTTGAGAGATGGCAGTCTCAACCGATCAAAAATACACCCAAAAAGCAGCCGCTCGAGTTCCAGCTCATGCACAACTTGTGGCCTAAACCGACATATCAGACAATGTTTTGGCGGAACTAATGAAACGATTCGACAAATTTGAAGCTCACCAAATTGTTAACAGCAACGTCGGCAGAAGATTTGATCGCTTCTCCGGGAAAACAAATCGAAAAAATCGAAATATAACTGCAGATGGTCGTCAAATATGCCACTCATGTGGAACACCAGGCCACATAGCTCGATAACGCCGTAAAAATGTTCAGGCTATAGAAGAAAATTCAGGTAATAACCCCGTTTCAAGTGGACATTTACGACACCAAACTCTCCCGCCAACCTCTCAACGGCTTGCCATCACAAGAAGGCAGCCACAGAACAACAACGCACCAACAAATCAAACAAATCGCTACCATGCACAATCAGCAAACCAACAAACCACACGCAATCAGTTTTTTCTAGCAAATCTATTAGGACCTTTTGACCATGAAGCACTTTACAATGGAGAACAGTCTCGTGAGTTTGTCAACAGCAATCACCAACATTCAAATTAAAGCCCGGCAATTCGTTATGGGCAAATTGCGGCAATCGGGACCCACCAATAATAGAGCATGACATAGTGCGCCAAAATACGAACTGATACTGAACTGTCGTTAAAATCGGAAAACTGAACTGCACGGAACTGATAAATTTTTATCAATTTTGAAACGGAACGAAA